>LR132313.1:0-32108 GCA_900634815.1 Paradendryphiella salina | reverse complement strand
AGAGAGTGTGTGTGTGTGTGCACCACGACGACGACAACATCGACAACAACAACGGCTACAGCTACGACTCGGACGTTTTATCAGGGATACGTGGATACCATAACCCAACCCCCGACCTAAACAACACACAGTCAAGCAGCGGCAAAGATGCAAGAAACAGACCTCCACTATCCCCCCGAAACATGTCCCTTTTGCACCATTGCAGCCGCGCACACTTTCCCTCGTACGGCCTCAACCTCAACCACTTCATCTCCTCCTTCGCTATGGCGCAGCAACAGCAAACAAGACCATGATCTCCTCATGCAATCCGTCCCGAGCGAAGAAGAAAGCAACCCCGAGAAAACCAGCCCGAGCAGCTTTGTTGTGTTGAGGAGCAGAGATGTTGTTGCTTTTTTGGATATTCTACCAATGACGGGTGGTGAGTTTACTCCTTTTTTTTTCTTCTCTTTTCTCCGTTTGTTTCTGCCCTATGGCAGGGTGGTAGTGGGGGGACTTTGGAACGGATGGGGTGATGAAGTTGGGGAACCGGAGAGACAGATGTGAAAAGAGATGGAGGATGGAGAGAAGAGGAAGGGGGATAATATGAGGGATCAGAGTATGGACTGACATGGTTGAGTGTTTTAGGCCATTTACTTGTTACGACGCGCGAGCATAAAGTCAAAGTCGCAGATATGGGCGCGGTAGAAAGCAGAGAGATTGGTAAGTTTGTCTATCTCCTCTTCACTTCCTCTCCTTTTCTTCTTCTTCTTCTTCTTCTTCTTCTTCTTCTTCTTCTTCTTCTTCTTCTTCTTCTTCTTCTTCTTCTTCTTCTACTACTACTACTACTGCTGCTACTGCTACCACTACCACTACCAATTCAAGGAAACTTTGCTGTCCCCGATGAAAAGTTACCAACAAGCTGACAATCTCCTCTTTTCCCCGCAAACAGGTTTCTGGCTCCCCATTCTAGCCAGGACAGTAGCGAAAGTAACAGGAGTAACGGATTACAATATTGTGCAGAACAACGGTAAGTTTCTCCCCCTCCCAGCTATAATCTCTTGACACTGTTTTCTTACATGCCCTCCTTTTTGTTTCCCCCCTTTTTAGGCGCAAGAGCGGCTCAGGTTGTACCCCATGTACACTTCCACATCATTCCGCGGCCAGAAAGCATGCCTGAGATCAAAAGTAAAAGCTGGACTATGTTTGGCAGGGGACAACGCGACGATCTGGACGATGAGGAGGGGTCGAAGATAGCGGGGGAGATGAGGAGGGTTCTGAGGGGCGAATTGGAGAAGATGGGTGGCGGTGAGTCCAAGTTATAAGCAATGGTGAAGAAGGGGGAGTGGACATATGGCGGGGGTTGAAGATCCACATGATGCTGAGATGAATGGAATTTATAGTGATGTTATTTTTACTTCAAATCTGATGTTGTTTACTTTACTTTTCAAGGGAAACCTCGGCGCAGTTGATGCAGTTGACATGTTGAATTCTTCGTTGGGTACATTCGATTTATCAAAAAGAACGCAGGGTATCATCACTCCATGCTCATCAGTTGACCACTTTGTGTCTCATGACCAAGATCATTGGTTCTTCTTTGCCTGCGTCTTCTCGTCTGCCGGCACGAACCTCTTCCTTACAGCCTCGAGCATCTGTGTGAACCAGAAAAAGTTGAGCATGCTCAGCGCGGTATTACCGATCAAATACACGCATACTAGCCACATGGGGAGTTCGCCAGCAGAGCAGCTTCCGGGTCCATCAAGCCCCATACTACTGTTATTGCTTCCGTCGCATTTTTGAGCTTCAAGCAGTGAGCTCATGAGTTCGGGCTGTGGCATAGTCAAGGCCTTGTAGATGTCCGAGTAGATCATGATGGATTGATATGTGCCCCAGGCGATGCGGCAACCGAAGAAGGTAACCAGGAGGGCAATGCCGTTATAAAGCTGGAGCCTCGAGCCAGTCATGCCAAGCTTGTCGCAAAACCAGTGGATGTTGAGAAAAGGAGTGGATAGCTCGTAGAGGACGAAGGAGAGGCCGTAGTAGTTTCCAAAGGGTTTCTACAGTGAGAGTCAGCATATGCGACATCAGAGGCGGTTGCACGACTTACGAAACCGATGCAGGTTACAGCCAACGCGCCCATCGCGTGGATCAGCGCACTGGTTCCGGCGATGTTGATGTATTGCGCAGAGATCTGGAGGTCCCAGAGGAAGTAACCAGCAGCGAAGCCTTGCACCATGCCGCTTGCTGGCGTGTAGCCCCAGAGCCTGCCTCTCCAATCCATCTCATGTCTTTGCTCGTCCTTGAAGATGACCCATAGCGCAGCAGCGCAAATGAAGAGGGCCTGGACCATGGAAACGCAGTGAATATCCCAGTTCAGTCGCGTGCGCCTGTTGAAGCCATGATACGTCTTTGGGCAGACGAGACGCGAAATGGCTGGAGAAAGGACACGGAGGATCAAGTGGTATGCGATGAAGCCAAGAAGGATCTCATGGACGTGGTAGGGAAGCGTCGTCAGGCTCAGTTTGTCGGCAAACGACTTGCTCGCCTGCACGAGCAGTGAGGGGGCCGGGAGAGGGTCCCGCATATTGGGTCCGAGTATGGTATGGACTAGAGACATGGTATCAGTTTCGCTGTGCGCGACGGCCAACAAGAAGAAGACGAGAGAGGGTTTTACCGGGTGGGAACGGCTACATGGTACGCCTACTATATACGACTGACAGTGGGGCTGGGCGATGGCAGCGGTTTCTCGTCCCGTGCATAGGGAGTATCGTGTGTCCTACATTCCCTGCTTCGGATGGCTGTTTTACCGCCCCAAGTGCCTGATTCCTGAGTCGTCACATGCGGGGCGGACGATCGAGCATCGAGGAAAGCTTACCCTGCAAGCTAAGCGACGCCCAACTTCGGAAGGTGCCCCAAGCCCTCGCTGCTCGTGCATAACCATTCCGCGACTCAATCGATCCTCGCCCATAAACATCGTCATCCTGCAGCATCGCCAGCCTGCACCCCCGACCCAAGCTTGAGCACCACTCCACCCGCACAAACCCCGCGTCTCGAGTCCCCTATACATCTCGCACAGCGCTGTGTAGGTCCATCCGCGCCCTCGGAAGAAACATGGCAGCAGTAGAAGGCTTGCCCTTCAGAAAGACTAACGAAACATGGCCTCTCCAACAGCGACCGCCCGTATTGTCCCTTCTTCCAGACACTTGAGGCTGCTCCGCATCCACCCCTCCAGCTCCGATGAGCGAACTCGACAACTTCATGGCACAGCCAGGCGAAAGGGCCGATTCAGGCACGCCGCCCACCGACGCTCCTTCTGATGCGCACGCTGGCCAGAACGTCAGGAAGCGCAAGAACGCCAAGGAGCCCGAGACGAACAAGAAGCCCAAGGTCATGGAAAACAAGGCCATCTGGATCTCCAACCTACCCCCCGACACCACCGCCAAAGAGATCGAAGACGAGTTTGGACGCTTTGGCATCATTGACAAGGGCGCCGATGGCGAGCCGCGCATCAAGATGTACACCGACGAGGAAACGGGCAAATTTACAGGCAACGCAATCGTCATATACTTCAGGAAGGAGGCCATCACCAACGCCGTCAATATGATGGACGACTACGTTCTCCGCCCTGGCGACTATTCCAACGGCACGATCCGTGTAGAGCCGGCTAGCATCGAGCACAAGAAGGAGCGGGACGGTGACAAGATTGCCTCGAAGCTTACGCGCAAGGATAGGAAGGCGTCGGAGCGCAACAGGGCTGAACTGAACCGGTGCGTCCATTCTTCCCCCACCCTCGCTGCACCCTGCCCTCACTAACACACCCACAGCAAACTCAACGAATGGTCCGACAACGAAGAAGAAGTCGCTGAAGCCTTTGCGCCCAAGAAGAACAAGTGGGCCAAAGTCGTCATCATCAAGCACGCCTTCACCCTCGCCGAGCTCGACGAAGAACCAGAAGCCTACCTCGAGATCAAAGAAGAAATGCGCGAGGCCGCCGAGGAATACGGCCAAGTCACAAATTGCACCCTCTACGACAAGGAGCCCGAGGGCATCCTCACCGTCCGCTTCCGCGAATTCGAACCTGCGGAAAAGTTCCTGGCGGATTACCAGGGGAGAGGCTACCAGAAGCGCAAGTTGGCGCTTTCCCTTGCCGAAGATAAACCGAGGTTTAAGAAATCGGTGAGAGGCGAGGAGCCAGATAGTGAGGATGAGGAGCAGCAGCAGCAGGTGGACAAGGCTATCAAGGCTTGATGGGACCATCTTCTAGGGCCTGAACGCGAACGGGATCGCGATAATAGTCTAGTCTAGTGGCTGGAGTGGATATACCCTTACTGCTTACTGTACCTTTTACACGAAGCAATTGACTGCTGACTTGATTTGGGTTTCGTCTTTTGGGTGTACGGAGATGAACTCCCTGACGCCCATCAATTTGATAATTCTGGAGCGCCTCTAACATCAGCAAGCATACAAGTATCAGTGAGATGACCAAGACATTCAAGCACAAACTAAAAAATAAAATAAAAGAGCATTGCAGATTTTCTCCCGATATTCCCGTATTCTAAACCCATTATAAAACTACATTATTGAGGACAAGAAGAAGAAGGCGTGGTGATGACAACATACACAGGTAAAGTCTGAAAATCACCAAACATTCAACCTTGCCTCCTCCGTTCTCTTCGCCTTCCTTTGCTGGTGGAGAACAGGTGCGACGATACAGCCATTCTGACTTCTAGTATCGTTCAATGACAATCATGAAAAGTAAGAAAGAAGAAAACGCCATTATGCTCCCATTAGACCCCATCATCTCTCGACATGATGATCATGACCATCTACAAGACGAGCGCGGCGGCAGCGGCGAACAGGACACCTGCACTAGCAGCGACCTTGGCAGCAGCGCCAGTGAACTCAGATGGGCTTGATGTGGAAGTCGAGCTGGGGGTGATGGGTATGCCAGCGGTAGCCGAGGGGACAACTGTAGTAGAGTTGTACATGGGGGAACCAGAGGGCATAGCGTGGCCAGACGAGGCAGTGGCGGAAGGCTTAGCAGCGTAGCCTGAAGACATGGGAGCCTTGTCCTCGCCGGCAGCGACCATGTTGAAGTTTGCGCAACCAATGCGTGTCTTGTTGGCAAGGTGGACAACAAAGGAGAGTGAGCCGAACTGTGAGAGATAGACGTTAGTTTCGACTCCTCTATGAAAAAACCCAGGGAGGAAAGACTTACGAAAGCAGGGTCCGAAGGCAGAGTAGCGGAATACAAGTCAATGTACTCCTCCGAGAACGATTGACCGGGAATCTTTCCGTACTTGCCGCTCAAGTCACCTGTCTGGCAGGTCTCGGGCATGCTGGCATCGCAAGGAGAATCCTCACCACGCATGTACGGGTCCAAGTGAGCACCAGCGCCAGTGCAGTTGCCGTCCTCGGGAACGGGCTTAGCGTGGAGGTGGTACAGGAACGGGCCGCCTTCAGCGGGGAGACCAGCGAAGGAAACTGCAAACTTGACACCCTTGCCGTCGGGACCGGTAGTTCCCTCGATGGAACCAGTGAGAGAGCTGTCCTCCTTCTCGGGCAACGTGGCGACGTACTTGGCCCCGACGGGGTTGCCAGTGACTACGGGAGCGGGAGTGACGGCGGAGGATTGGGCGCTGACGGCGGAAGCCGCAGCCAAGAGGGAGATGATGGAGACGAGCATCTTGTATGTGATTGGGGGCCGATTGTTGCAAAAGAAGGCGTGTATGGTAGTCGACTGTTGGTTTGTTCAGCGAGTGTGGGTGAGAGAGGGAGGGATTTGTAGGTGAGTATATGTTGAGGAAATGAAGTGGAGAAGTAGAGAGATGCCAAGTGTGTTCATAGGAAGCGAAGTGGGCAGGAGATGGGGAAATCACAGTCCCCCGTGACTAAAATCGCAAACGAAGAGCCGGTAAGCGGATCGACGTCACACGTGGGACAATGGAAAGGGAGGAGGGAAGGCGCAAAGTAGCACCAAGGGCAACATACCGAAATTATTACAATTGCTGATAAGCAATGAAGACGATTCGCGAGTAAACGATGGACGGTACAGAGGACCAGGTAAAGGGATAGAGAAATGAAGCTCAGCAAGGGCGACGGGCATAAACACTATATAGACTTGTCCTGGGTAGCGGCGTCACACGGAGGCTCACCACCCGTCCGTCACGTCCCCCTTCATCACCCTCCAACGCCGTCTCTTCCATACACTTCGCTCTGCATGCGCCATCAAAACCATTTCAGGCGATTTATTTGCTCAGCACTGATCGTTTCCGCGACCCTGCCGCGCTGCTAACAAAGACGGCGATTCGATTTAGAATCAAGTTGTTTGTCGTGCGTATACTAGGCAGTGCACGGCTCCTGGCCGTTTCAAAACACCAAGCTGCATGGGCGCTTTGCCGGCCAATCATTGCGGGGACGAGCCTTGTTCATGAGGCTAGGGCTAACCCGTGTGTGGACTTTGTAAGACTTGGCCCCAGCCAACTGTGTCTTTCCCTTCCACCGGCTTTTTCCCATAAGCTGGAGGCTGGTAAGAGTCATACTGTCATGCGCAGCTTCCAAGCTGCAGTCTTGTTTTTGGGGTATTGTCGCATCTTCCCATGCTTTTTGCTGTCGTCTTTGGCTGCGATCGTCTTGCGGCTGTCGCAGGAGGCATGCGGCACCAACATACCAAGCTTTGGCTACTGCAGCGCTAGCACATACTAAGGATCTTGGCACAGATCCAAATTTACCCCATACAATGGCATAGCGCTTGAGTGCTGCTGCCTCTTACGCGCTAGCCCAGCCCAAGGGAAACAAACACTGCGCGCGAAGCTCTCGAGGTTTCGAGGCGTTGACGTAAATAGACCAAACATGCGTTCCTGAGGCCAGTGTTGCAGATGCTTTTGCGGAGTTTTACTGGGGCTCGGATCAGAGGTACCCGGCAGAAGAAGGTTACACGGCACGCCAACGGCAACAACGGGTGTAAAATGAGACGACAAAATGAAGGGAGAAATGGATGGTGTGTTTGACTGGAGAGTGTGAATCCAAGAGACAGGGTTGCGCAACTAAGTGATGCAGATCAAAAGGGAGACAATGAGACCAGATCCGTCACTCACCTCAACAGGCACGTCCATGGGAGCCGTAGTGGTGTTCGCAAATGCCGTAGTCGCATAACCCGAGTGTTTTCTGCTAAGAATCTCGTCAAATCAGGCGGTCCTGGGCATATCCATCACGTCTTTACACGGCATGCGTCGGGCGAGCCGCTCCCGTCTGCGCCGCCTCAACGTGTCTCGTTCCTGACTTTGTAGCTGATCCTGGCGCGACACCCACCAACCACGTTCGCTGCGCCTGCGTCTACCAAGTCTTAGCCAACCACCTCCACGGCTTTGTATGCATCGGGCGCTTCCTCAAAGACTAATTAGGTCTTTCTCGCCGCAGAGAACTCAGGTTCCTTCAATATCCGTCGACCGCCGCTCCAGAATATTTTGGCCTTTGTATTTTTTGTGCGAGCGTCGGAAGTGCCTCTGTGCGGGACATGGCCCGCCCTGCACCATGGGCAAGCGACAGTCCATTCTTTAGGCCCCAAAACGTGGCGGCTGAGAAGGTGGACTGGAGGATGAGCGTCGGTGTTCCTCGTGAACCAGGTAGAGGTACGAGGCTGAGCGGTGGCTGTGTGTCCGGATTGTATGTCGGTGCTGCACCCTTCCGGTGGATGTAAACGAACGCTTGTAGGACCTCATCCCCCAGCATCAGCTTTTCCTCTGCTTCGATCACACTAGATCTGAATGTGGCCTCTCCTACTGAGGATGGGGCTAACGGAGGTCATGCTGCACGCTCGACGTTGTTGTGCCATACTCTTCGAAGCTGGCGCCTGTCTCCATCTGATACTTGTTTAGAATGCTGCCTTCATAACTTCGAGACCCTGAGTGTACCAGGAGAATGACATCGTCTTGATAGAGGGAGGTATTGAGTTGAGTGACAGAAAGCGAATCAGCCGGCGCTTTAGATGAGAGAAGTTCAACTGTGTAGTCTAGGTTTGTGCCCACTGTTTAAGGAGGTTGATATTTGTGGTAACATGAAAGGGTGGTTGGTGCGGGTATTATGCGCAAACTTGCTCAACTCCCAGTCGCGAGTAGTGTACCGTACTGAGATGTTGCTGGCTACCACAAAAGTCGAAATCAGAGATTTGGCGGAGGAGGTTGAAAGTTGCTTGCGCAATGTGAGACAGAACAGTATAGTGTATTTCAAGGTTACGCCGCTTGATGAAGGTCTTTGTTGGTGATGTGATGGTTCGACTATCGCAACACGCTCACTTCGACTCATCTTGCGGTGAAAGCATCGACTCAAAGAGCTTTACAGTAACACAGCAACAAAGGCAGGTTTCCGTAGGATTACGTTCATCTCTTCTAGGGTCGTGTATCGCACATGTCGTTGATGAAAACCAGTCTACTAGATGGGGATGCGAGATGTTGTTGGAATACACTAGGACTGTACCTTGGTACGACGCATGTTAGCTACGAAGCGCTCATGAGAGATAAGTTTGAGTAGAACTCCCATGTATCACCAGCGCAATGGCGAGCGCAAGTAGGGAAACATTCAGATGCCCGTATCACAGGCCTGGGGGAGCTCGGATCAGACGGTGAGCCAATCAGACTATATACGTCACCGTGCCAACGAATCGAGGCTGGGCAAGACATTCCAGCCGGACCGACTTTCACACGCTCATCGACAAGACGACTCTAGCCAACCCCATAATTGCTGCCAGTCGCTGTCACATTTGTACGTCAAACAATCAGCGCATACATCAACACGATACTGATCGCTGTTTTGTAGCTCGATCCCCCAGCCATCTCCATATCGATCCCGCCCAACACATAGGTCCCGTACGACACGGTAGCAATCCTCGGCGCAAGCCGCACAACCCGTCCACATCACCTCGAACACGACTGAGATAGCCAAATCCCGACAATGCGCACCGCTTTTGCCTCGCTGCTGCTGGCGCCGCTCGCAACGCTGGCGGCCCCCGATATCTTCGCTGACTTCGAGCCGGCCATTGCGCGAGGACAGGGCGAAGTCTATGCGGCAATGCCGACATCCCCGCCAGAGGGTAGTCCAGCGCTCTTCAGAAGACAGGACGACAATTGCGCCAGCAACTACTACGCTTGCACCAACCAAGGTGCCCCGGGGCTGTGCTGCCCCCAGACAGCAATCTGCTCCGCTGACCAAGCAGGCCAGGTAGCATGCTGTCCCCAAGGCGCCGCATGCACAGGAACCATTGGCACAGTTCCCACAGGCACCGCTACCTCGACAGTCTCCTTCGTAACCGCATCCACCACCACCGGCGGCCCCTTTGTGCAGGAAACAACAGGCGGCGCAAACCACGGAAGCACGGTACAAAACCAATTTTACCCTTTTCCCTACATACCGACGACTTACGAAAATGCAGCTGCCTGCTCGTCCGCTTATACAAGCTGCCAAAGCGATGCTGCAAGTTGTACGACTGCTCTAGCCAATGGCGCTGCTGGCGTAACTATATCCGCGCCCAACGGTGGAGCCACCATCACTGCCATTCCGAGTGTGGGACTGCAGTCGGCCCAGAGTATTTGCTCCAGCTTGAGTAGCTTGGGTTGCTCGCAGTTGACTGTGGATGCCTGCCAGGCCTTTGATGGAACTGGGAACGCTGCATGGAGGGCGCGGTGCGGTGATTATCTCATGACAGCTGGAGTCGCCGTGGGCATAGCAGGACAATTGCTAAGATAAAAGGGCAAAACAAAAAAAAGATTTGGTTCAGCCTTTCTTTTCTATGTGGATACTATGGTGGTGGTTTTATTACAGAAGATGGACCTTACACAAGTGGCAAGCTATGAACTTGTGTGCTTCGGCACAATTCGTAGTTCTAGTTACTCTGTGAGTCCTGTTCTCCCTTTTTCTGCATTTCTCTCGGCGTTCATTTATCCAAGGGAGCTTTTTTTTTCAGCGAAATCATGTGCAATTGACAGATACGATATCAGCGGAGGAAATGTACGTATGGCCTGTACATGTGCGTTTTCCTTTTTTTTTCTATATATATGAACAATACGAAACCTTTTGATGCTGCTCGATGCTTTATGCTTGCAACAACATGATCTACGGGGTCCAGCTCTCTTCTGCTTGTTGGAATAAGATAGGCTCCATGTCGGTGGGACAAGTGAGTGGCATGACGGCTGGAGAGAGAGAATATCCAAGTGATAGATTCATAGAGGGAAGAAAAACAGGGCAGAAGCAGGATGCGATTTTGACACAATCAAGAAAGTAAGCAAATGGCTAATTATCGCATTTTTAAGTGTGAACCCTTCTTTTCTGTGGGCTTAAGAGCGAAGGAATAGATACTGCTGTGTAAAGAAGAACGCCGGGGTATCAAACATCGTGTGTACAAAGCGATAGAGGAGCAGCATACAAAGAAGGCCTATTCCTAATCGTCATCGTCATGCCAGACAAACCAAAGAGAGAAACCGTCATCGAGTTCGTCAGCGAAAATGCAGAGGCAGCGTAGGAATGATGCATCCATCGTCAACTGCATCTGCAACTTCTATCAAGCGCCGCGCATGCTCAAACACAATCATGCGGCTCAACACATCTCCCAGCCACACTATTGATAGCATCGAAGCTCTCCCTCGGACTCGCCTCACCAATATCCTTACCAAGTTCCTTTTGCCGCAGTTCCCAGCTACCCACTCTCTCATGCACCTTCTTTCCATCCCGCATGCTGATGATGCCAGCGGTAGGCCCCACCCTGTTTTTCGGTACGCTCAGATCAGGATCTGAAGCCAGCTTTGCTGCGCCCTTGAAGCCGCCTAGATCAGACTTCTGCTTCTTCTTGTTGTTATTGTTGCGCTCGACGCGGTGGAAACGGATGCCGCCGAACAGCATGGCGAGACCGAAGACGAGGCCCGCAACCGCGAGTGTAACGACTGCGCCGATGACACCTCCGACGACGGGGGAGAGCTTGGATTTGATTTCTTGGGCTGAGGGGACGATGAGGGTGACTCCACTGCCATCCACGCCTCTGCAGAAAAGAGCGGGACTGCTGCAAGCGGCGCACCAATCTGCCATGCCGCCCATTGCGATGTCGCTGAAGAGGTTCTGGAACTCTGTCCATGGTGCTTCCCACTTCGATGGCCCGTTATGGAAAATCGGATAAGCGAGGGCTTGTTCGCTGTCGTAGTCTGTTCCGTTGTGGAATAAAAAGTGCACCCAGAGATCTTGAGGGTCGCTGGGTAGCTTAGGGTTGGCACCGACGCTGTAGAGCTCGAATATCATGGCTGATCCGTAAGGAGGAATGGATTTGAATCTCGACGACTGCGTATCAAGCAGCATGAGTGACACGAGACTCATCATGGCATCTTCCTCGCCAAAGTAAAAGGTAAGCGGGTATGTCGTTTCATACTGATCTCCGGAACTGTTTGCTCGTTTACCGAAAGAACTCAATATCGAGGCGGCCAGCGTTTGGCCGCCGATAGCTTGATCGTCGGCATCTGTAGACGAGTCTGATGTGTTACCATAGAGGTTCCACGCAGCCTCGTCAGCAAGGTAGCCGAGCTTTTCGTAAACGCCCGTATATTCAGAGTCGTTCGCCGATAAGATCTCGTGGATACTAGAATTGTGCATATACTGGTAGGATATATAATCGGCTATCTCTAGGGCGGAGTTATAATCGCTGGTGGGATAATCAGCCTTAGTTTCATCATTGCCATGGCAATACTCACAGGTACGCTTCGGGAAGAGTCCCTTCGAACCAATCCAGTTTCAATTTCTTATACAGGTCAGTGTTCGCCGTCTTCGCCTCTAAGGCCTTGTCCGTAGTCCAGTAGGTTAATGCCGCCACTTGCGCCTCAGGACAATTTGCCGCCCCAGAAACGTATCTCGAATTCGGATCCTCTTCACTGGCGGTGTGAATGCTGGCATACTGGTACCCGCTGAGTGGGTAGTGGACAGAAGTCCCATTTGCAAGCGGATCACTGACTTCTCCAGTTCCGTTCGAGGTCCCGCTGGGAGGATATAAACCTTGCATGAACGCTTGTGCAGACGAGACGAGATATAGTTTATCCAAAGTCTGGACCCAGATTTGATCATTGTCTATGACATCGACTGACAAGCCTTCAACATGCTTCACACCAAGCCTGTTGGGTGAATCGCCAGCGATGTATCTTGTTCGGAAATTCTCTCCAAGCATGTACATTTGGGTGGCGCCCAGCGCCGTAAGCTTCTGAGTGTCATTTCGAAGGATAGGTGTTCGCTCTCCAGTCCGAATAAAGGCGAAAGCAGCATGTGTATGGTAGTTGCTACTATCCGAAATACTCTGAGCGCTGGCAAGCCAGGCCGAAGCCAGGGTTGCAGCCGATATGCGTATGAACATTGCAATGGGAATATTGGACGGTTGTACCTCAACACCAGTGTGCGGCGATGTTGCTTGCTGGGTACGGGAACACTGACGAGGCTGAACAAGCCACAAGCTCCGGGATTACATCTCTACTTATTCTTGACGACAGCTCGCATGCAGCTAGTTGTCCGTGTCACTTTCGACGGCAGCCAGGTAACTAACGAGCTTACCCGTCAGAAGCGACGGATTGGTGGCCCCTAATAACAACGGCGCCTGGCGGCCTAACGAGTAGATAGCGTAGATTGAATTCACACACCAACTCTTTACGCGCTGACAGGTAAACGGGGTATGACGAGACGCCTGCAACATACCCTACAGCGATCGAATTCTATGGCATTCCCGTGCAAAGGCGCAGACGGATAGACTTCCGCATATCTTGACCTCAAAGGCGCATGAGTGTGCATAGCGTTGCGGTTGCAAGGCATCCGAACCATCCGGGCTGCACACCATCTTTGTGGAGACCAAGTTTGTGACTCTTGCGCATCGAACGATCCAAATCCTTCGTCAGATGGATGGCTAAGACCGAGTAGCAACGGTTTGGTAAGCGGCTGCTGGTCTCGTGTCGTGATTGCACCTTCACACAAGGTACATGCCGCTATACTCCCCATAGTTAGCCGCTGATGCACCCTAATGCTTCTGGTCTCAGTCGCCAACATACCGGTGTGCGGAGAGCGGCACGTGTTCAGGCACAGTTGAGAGCATGCTATCCGTCGATGATGTCGTGTGTACCAACGGAAAGTAGCAGCCGAGCCTTTGGTTCTGCGACAGTGCACATGACGTCGTTCCTCGTGTGTGCGTGCACTGTGCCTTCGCTTCCGATCATCCATTCAACAGGGCGTGAGCTAGATGCAAAATCAATCCGCGGAAGGAAGATTTCTCTAAATGACGCAGACCACGTGTGGGTAGGGCTAAAAACAGAGCCTGTCACTGCAGGCACACGCATCCCTCAGTAGGGTTTGTTGCACACGAGAATTTAGTTGCTTGTTCGTTTGACATTAAATAATATATCACCGCCAACAGCGGGCGGGTATTGCTACAATGGCCATCGATGCAGTGGAAGGCCTTGGTCTACCACGCTCAAAACGCCAACTTGGGTCTACCATCAAGCGACTAGAACCGGATATACCCTTGCCTCTTCTTCAATCATGAATCTACAAGCTGACCTCAACACGACCCTCGGCACCTGGCGCACCACCAGCCTGCAGCGAGGGCAGGAGGTAGGTGATGTCGTCCCAAGGATGCCTGTAAAGACCGGTACGGAGCCTCTTCTGGTCGAGGAAATGGGCAATCAGACCGATACTTCGGCCGAGAACGAAAAGACCGTTGAGAACACCCATTTTAAGGTAGTCCTCAGCCTCCTCGTTGGAGAAGGCACCACCGTTGCGGACAAGATCAACGAAGCAGACGGCAATGCAACCGTCAACGTTAAGAATCAAGTTGTCCTTCTTAGATGTGGTTACCGACTCGACAGCGAGCGCATAGTCGAGCAGCTTGGTGCTGGGAAAGTTCTTCTTGACGTACTCCTTGACGAGCTCGACACGAAGATCAGGGTTGTTGCGGGACTTGATCCTGTGACCAATACCAGGGACTGGAGAATGTTAGCAACTATGGTTGTACGCTTTCTTAGCGTCACTTACTGAGCTTGTTCTCTTTCCTCATGGTATCGACAAAGTCACGGGGGCTGAGACCCTTGTCAAAGGCCTTGCTGAATTCCTCAGCAGCACCGTCGAGCGCACCACCGAAGCGCGAACCAATGGTCAAGAGACCAGAGACCAACGCACTGATGAGATCTTTTCCGGCACGAGTAGTGATGATTGTGTTCATAGCACCAGAGACAGCTGGACCGTGATCGGCAGTCAACATGAGCACCATCTCGAGGAAACGGCTGGCGTAGTTGGGGAGACGGCGACGGAACCAGAGCAATGACATGACACCACCGATGCCGATCTCCTCCTTGAAGACATCGGAGATGGGCATACCGGCGTACAGAAGCTCCTGGCCACGGTCGTCGGAAATGGTGGAAATGAAAGCGGCAGGCTTTCGGATAAGACCAAGCTCCTGCGCCCATGAGTAGTCGATGGGGATCTTGGGTACGTTGGGCTCGGGCTTGGGTTTGATTGTGCCGTCCTTGACCAGCTTCTCGTAGACCTGGGCAAGAGTGGAGGGCATGTCCTCGAAGGTCTCTGGTACGTAGATACCTGCGTCTCTCATGGTCTTGTTCTTGGTCGCCGCAGTCTCGAGCTGAGAGTTGGCGAAAGAACCAGCGTGACCGAATTGGACCTCGGTCTTGAGCATACCAGCAACAGTACCAATGGCCCATGCAACGATTGGCTTGTTGACCTGGCCAGACTTGACGGCCTCAACGACGCGGTATTCCTCAACACCACCGACCTCACCGAGCAGAACGATGACCTTGCAGTCGGGGTCGGACTGGTATCGGAGAACGTGGTCAATGAAGGTGGTACCGGGGTACCTGTCACCACCAATGGCAACACCCTCAAGCACACCGTCGGTGGTGTTTGCGATGATGTTGTTCAGCTCATTGGACATACCTCCGGACTTGGAGACGTAGGAAACGGAACCGGGGCGGTAGAGCTTGGAGGCAACAATGTTGTCCATCATACCACCAGTGTTTCCAATCTTGAACGCACCGGGCTTGATGCCACCGACGGTAGCGGGGCCGATGATGGTGATGCCCTTCTTCTCGGCAACATGGAGAATTTCACGAGCACGCTAGCGCAAGTTAGTATTGTCGTCAGAAATTTGGGGAAATTGCAGTGAGTACTTACTCGCTCGGGAACACCCTCAGCAATGATGGCAATGCACTTGATCTGGGGGAATTCCATCAACTCCATGGTGGATTGGTAGACGGAACGCGACGAGGCGAAATTGACAACAGTGTCAACATCGTTGTGCTTGCCAACGGCCTTCTCAACTGTCTGGTAGACGGGCAGCAGAGTCTCGCTGGTTCCCCAGTACCTGGACATTGTCAGACTTTCAGTCGCAAGAAGTGAGAGCAGCATTGCTTGGCACGTACATTTTGCTGACGAACTGGCCGCCGAATGTGTAGATGATACCGGCGACCGAGGGCTGCTTGCGCTTGCAGATGAAGTCAAAGTCGAGCATGCCCTGAACAGCACGGGGCTGCAGTCCGCTGTTCACATCTGGTTAGAGCGCTGCTCCGGTGTAGTCTGTGGTTGTGGTGTTTTCTTACTAGACAAAGCATCGTGTCTTGGGGTGGAAGAGCGTGTGGGCGGCAGGCGGGCTCATGGGCCTCGAGGGCGCGGCGAAGCGACGGATGTTGTCGTTGGCAGAGAGGCCGTCGGTCGAGGTGGCCGTCTGAGCCGGGACGCTCCCGCTGACTGGCGCTGTGGAAGGCATCGTGGCCGTGTGTGCGTCACTTGTCAATCTGAGGCTTCAGTTGGGTTCTGGGGGACAAGAGGCGTCAGCAAGTGAGGCCCAGAGTCGACGAGACGTCGGGTGCCCAAAGCAATGGGGGCTGGTTGGCTGTCGGGGGGGTTCGCAGCGTGGGAAAAAATGCTGCTGGGGAGCTCGCTGGGGCAGGCACGCGAGATGGGAAGGTGGGATGGACGGCGGCCGGGAAGCAGTTCGCGGAGGGGACTCACCTTATGGGTGCAATGCCGGATCGTAGGCAGAGCAGAGATGCTTGGACGGTTGGGGAGAAGGTTGCGAAGAGAGGATGCGATTCTTTCCGAAGTTTAGGCCCTTACTTTTGGCGGTGTTGAGCTGGAGGTTCCCCTGCACGAGCTAAATCGACGTGGCGCTAACCCCAAATCCCGAGCGGTGAACGGGGACCCGAATGGCGTGCAGTGCAGCGTCGCACCTCGGGATGGGGGTAAATGAAGGCAATGGCAAGGGCCGCGGGGTCTATGGCCTATGGTAGAGCCCCTTGCGGCGAAGAGGATGCTCAATACAGTCCGGATTGCGTCGTCTCGGCTTGTTGATATCTCGTCGTGGGGCCTGTAGGCCATCCGCTGCGCGTGTACCCCTGGTGGGGTGAGTTCGCTGTGATAGGCCAAACCCATGGGCCGAGTGCCTTAGCCCTGCATCTGCCCGCGATTCCCAAGCTCAACACGCAAGAAAAAACATCAGACCGCCTCTCAAGCTCCCTTACAAGCCGTCTGACAACTCCAATTTTGCCAGCAATTCCTCTGAATCCTCTTGTCGACCCTGTGGCAAGCCCCAACAAATATAGGTACGTGGCATCTGTCCCGACGGGCGTTTTTTGCATCTCCTTTTGCCGGCCCCCTCACCATCTTCTCCGAACATCTTCGTCGCCGGACATCGCATAAGGTGCCGTATCGATATCCGAGCCTGCTGTCGGCATTCTGACTCTGCGAGTCTCCTGACCTCTTCTTCGCCATATCTTTTTGCAGCCCGTTGCTTCCTTGTCACCGTCACATCTTCACCAGCCATACTCACCACCCGCAGTTTGACCCAATCTCACAATGTCAGCCAAGTCCATCCTCGAGGCAGACGGCAAGGCCATCCTCAACTACCACCTCACCCGCGCCCCTGTCATCAAGCCCACTCCTCTCCCTGCCCCGGCCACACACAACCCACCCTCCAAGCTCGCATCGCTGCACTTTGCTGCCGACGAGGATGTCAAGGGTGTGCTCGACCAGGCCGAGGCCACATACCCATGGCTCCTGACTCCCGGCTCCAAGTTCGTTGCAAAGCCAGATCAACTCATCAAGAGGCGAGGCAAGAGCGGTCTGCTTGCGCTAAACAAGACCTGGGCTGAGGCGCGCGAGTGGATCGAGGCGAGGGCAGGAAAGGAGCAGCGTGTCGAGACCGTCGACGGTGTCCTGAGGCAGTTCTTGGTCGAGCCCTTTGTCCCCCATCCCCAGGACACCGAGTACTACATCAACATCAACTCGGTGCGAGAGGTACGTCCATTTCTGTCGCATTCTTTCGCATTCTTTCGCATTCTTTTCGTCGAGTCGTTTCAATCCGTTTCCAGGCTGAGCGCTGCCTGGCGCGGTCGCAGGCATGTAAAAGGCATGTTCGGATGCGTCGAGCGGGAGCCTGGCTTAACCACACGGGCGCGTTCCCTGCTTTTGTTTGAAACCCGGCCGGACGAAGGGAACGATGCCTGACCCACTTCTGCAAAGCACCTACTCCTTTGCGACACGCACGTCCATTTTCACATGTCATTTTTACTGCTTTCCTACCGTATCACGTCGCTGTACTAGTCTTTGCAAATTTCCCGCCCTGGTGTTGCGGCTCTTAGCAGTTGCGCTTGTCGCCTCTGCGCCATCTTGCCAATCTCGTCGATCTTGTCCCGATCTTGACGCTAACATTTCCGCTTAGGGTGACTGGATCCTCTTCACCCATGAGGGTGGTGTCGATGTTGGCGATGTCGACGAGAAGGCTGAGAAGCTTCTCATTCCCGTCGACCTCAAGGAGTACCCTTCCAACGAGGAGATCGCCTCTACCCTTCTGAAGAAGGTTCCCGAGGGTGTACACAACGTCCTCGTCGACTTCATCTCAAGGTTATACGCCGTCTACGTCGACTGCCAGTTCACGTGAGTCGCCCTCGTGCTCCTGTCCAGCATGGAACTAACCAACTACTGCAGCTACCTAGAGATCAACCCTCTTGTCGTCATCCCCAACGAGGACAAGACCTCTGCCGAGGTCCACTTCCTTGATCTTGCGGCCAAGATCGACCAAACCGCTGAGTTTGAGTGCGGCGCTAAGTGGGCTATTGCTCGCAGCACCACTGCTCTCGGCATACCAGCTGCTCCCTCGACGTCGGGCAAGACTACCGTCGATGTCGGCCCCCCAATGGAGTTCCCCGCTCCTTTCGGTCGTGAAATGAGCAAGGAGGAGGCATACATTGCTGAGATGGATGCGAAGACTGGTGCTTCCCTCAAGTTGACCATCCTCAACGCTACTGGCCGCGTCTGGACCCTCGTTGCTGGTGGTGGTGCGTCCGTCGTCTACGCCGACGCCATCGCGTCTGCTGGCTTCGCTAGTGAGCTCGCCAACTACGGTGAGTACTCTGGTGCTCCCTCTGAGACCCAGACCTTCCATTATGCCCGTACTGTCCTCGACCTCATGCTCAGAGCGCCTAAACACGAGGAGGGCAAGGTTCTTTTCATCGGTGGTGGTATTGCCAATTTCACCAACGTCGCTTCAACCTTCAAAGGTGTCATCCGCGCTCTGAGGGAAGTCGCTCCTCTTCTCATCGAGCACAAGGTCCAGATCTGGATCCGTCGCGCTGGTCCCAACTACCAGGAGGGTCTCAAGAACATCAAGAATGTCGGTCAGGAACTTGGCCTCAACATGCACGTCTTCGGTCCCGAGATGCACGTCTCAGGTATCGTGCCATTGGCGCTCGTCCCTGGCAAGACAACAGACATCAAGGAGTTCTCTGGTTAAGCGCGTGCTTTGTATATTAGGGTCGCGGGTGTAGATTGGGACTGCTTACGGCTCATGGCTAGACAAAGAGTTGACGTTTTGAGAGCTATGCATGGAGTGACTGTTCAGGCGAGCCTATTACCTTGCCTGACTTGCTGGTCCAAACGGCCGATGATGAAGGAATACAACATTTAATACTTCTATTGTCTACTTTCTTGACGATGCGAGAGTGTGATATTTGTACTCGCTTCCCATGTGGTGGTAACGCGAGAAGGAGTGCCTAGGCTGCAGCAGCGCGAAATAGTTCAACATCGGGAACAGGCGTCATATGTTCAGTTATAGAAAGTAGTAAGCTGTTAGATTAATTTACTGAAAAGAAAAAGGAAGAAAGTACTGTACCTTTCTTTAATTATAAGCACAAATTTCTTGGTGTATGCATGCAGTATGGAGGCTATTTATTCGTGATCGATTTGGGAAAATGAAAGAGCAAAAATATCAGTGGATCCACCAGCCCGCCAACACGCCTTCCAACCGCAATAAGAGTAATCCAGCGCCGCCGCCCCATGGTGAATACCAGACTGCAGAATTTCTTCCCTCATCAAGTTGTATTCATTGCTTAGGTCCCTCCAGCATCACTGGTTACCCAAGTGAGTGAATTAAAGGACACCACGAGGCTCGAACCGGGCTCCTGCTGAGGTGGAGACAGGAAGGTGCGTGGGGATAAAAGTAAACCTCCTGATGGAGACCCGTTACAGGTGGTTAATTTCAATATTAACCAATATATATATATGTATTTATTGACATGGGGAGAGTAAGCAGGTAATTTGTAATGGGATTCAGTCTAGATTGTAAGGCGGACACTGGCCTTTCCATTAGCGGACGCTAATGGCGGGGGACCAAGAATGACGTATGAGTGGTTGGCGGTTGGGCGTCCCTCGCTCCCATGTTGGAAGGCGCAACACCATATGCACGTCTCAATCAAGCGGCTCAGAGTAGACAGAGATATGGAACGATCCTATTCTAATAACATACGCAAAAAATGCAGTGTACGCTATAAACAACCTGCAAACCAAACTCCCTACGCCATGCATGGGATCCAACACAAACAAAAAAAGGTATAGATTAAGGGTATTCACACTGCAATGCCTCGCCTCTTCCAGCCACCTGGACCTCTCCATGCCCACATAAAGAGACCCATTGCAAACCAGACACTGATAGTCATGGCCCAGAAAGTCGGGGCATAGCACGCCTTGCCATGACAAAGCACATCTTCTGGATCCTTCTCGATACCTGCTTCACCGCTATCCGCAGCTTTCTGGTACACGGTAGCGTAGATTGCACCCCATAGAGTAGCGCCTGCAGCCGGTGTCATGGCAAGGATGCCCCAGTTTGTACCAAAGTTCTCAACGCCCCAAACGACTGAGACAACAATGGGTGTCAGCGAGAAGACGGCGCCGTAGCCCGCGCCAATGAGTGCAGAGACGGCGGCGAAGCGAGACGCATGGTTCTGTACCCAACCGCTTGCGAGGAGGAGCTGGCCGAGCGAGAGGATGAAGGCAAATGCTATGAGGAAGGTGATGCGGGACACGCTGAACTTGCGTGGCTGGTGCTCGAGAGGTGGGAGGGATGAAAAGGAGTTTGTGACAGACTCTGGGCCGCGGTGGTGTTGATAAGCCTGGGCGACAGGGGCAAGAACATCGGAGAGTGTACCGGTAATCAAGCGAGCGAGTGTTGAAGTGATGGCGACAATGGATACGTGGGTAGCTGGCGAAGTGCTTGTAGCGACGTGGGCAGGTGTAAGAGTCTCGATGATGGTTCCCAGGTTGTTGATGAAGGCCTCACCAGGCCCAGTAACCAGGAAGAAGCCTCCCGCTAACCACCACATGGTCGGATCCATGATATAACGACGAGTTTCCTCGTTCAAAAGCCATGTCTTCTTCCGAGCCTCCTCTTCCGCCTTTGCTTTCAGACGCTCGGCCTCGGATTGTAGGAAATCAAAAGTCGAGTCAGAGAGGTCCTGCGTCTCCATAGTGCCGTAGCCATGGTGGTGTGCAGCTTGCGTGAAGAAGTCGTCACGCTGTAGGAGACCAGATCTCTCTAGCTCGTCTACAGCCTCATCGATCATCTCCTCCTCATCCATGATGCGAAGTGCGAAGAAACCGATGGCGCCTACGCAGAGCAGGAGGGTGCCCAGGAATAGGAAGAAGCGGAACACATCTACATCACCCCTGCCTCCATCGGCATTCTTCTCGTACAACAGCCGGCTTCCGACCTGGCTTTGCCACATGCCACTGAGTCCAAAGGCTGCAATAGGCACCGCCAGCGCTACACCTTTGGCGTTTCCACGTCCAAAGTTCTTAGCGCACGTTGTTACTGCAGACAGGTACATGCAGCTTGTACCCATACCGACGAGGGCAAACGCCAGCACCATGACGCCAAAAGGCCATCCGTGGCCGCCTGCAGAAGGTGGAGGTCCACTCCTGTATGCAAAGGCAGCCAGAAAATAGCCAGCACCGAAGAGAGTGCCCGCGAGACCGGCAGGCACGCCGGGGCCCAAGCGATCGCAGAGGTATCCGAAGATGGGTACGAGGAGATAGAGGCCGAGTTCGGCGCCGATGGACACGATGTTGACCTGGACCTGAGTGTAGTGCAGCTTGGACTGGAACAGATGGCCATAGAGCGAGAATGCGGTGATGCTACCAGCGCATAGACAGATGACGATGGCCCACACGAAGCTCAGCCAGCGTAGCACGGCGCGCTGCATCTTGACGCGGTCTTGCTCGTAGATGCCCTCGGCGACCTGCTCGAAGAAGCTGCCGGCGTAGCTGGTTTCCTGGCTGCGTCGTTGGGATTCCGTGTCGCTGTCGGGGGCGAGGAGAGGGCGGCGCGGGGAGTTTGGTGGGTAGTCGAGCTTGTCGATGGTGGTGATGCCATTGCCGCTGTTCCGCTTGGAGGACGGGGGTGACATTGGCAGCAGTGGTAGCGGCAGCGGTAGCGGTACGTGTGACAAGGTATCGGGCGGCGTAGATTACAGTATCATGCTATCATGGCCTGCCCTCTCGGAATTAAAGGTTGGGAGCCCTCCGGGACGTGATAGAGACTTGCAAACGGGGCTCTTCCGACGACCAGCGGTCAGCGGACGGCACTTGGACTGCACGTTGGTGTTGTCGCGCGAAGTAGCTTGGACGCCATACCGCGCAGGGAGTGACGCTGCAGCCAAATGATCGGGGCCGCTAGTCCATGGTCGAAACAAGTGCGCGCAAGAAATACGCTCCCAGCAAACACCTCGTCAACCACCCGTTAGCCGCACCACCACCTAGCCACCATGGCCCCTCAGCAGGCCCTCGTCAATCTCTCGCCAGCTGAGCTGTCTTTTTTGCGCTCGACCCTGTCGCACACGCCGCCCATCCGCCTCGATGTCACCAAAGGCCCGCGCGACTTTCGCTCCATGCGCGCCGAGTATGACGTACTGCCCAGCGCAAATGGCAGTGCGCGCATTGCCCTAGAGGATGGCACCGAGGCGCTGGTGGGAGTCAAGGCCGAGGTAGAAAAGTCACGTCAGCGGCCGGCGCTGGGGGAGCAAGAGGGGGACGTAGACGCGGGAGATGGGGAAGAAAAAGACGAGAGCAGGGCCGAGGCCAAGGGCCAGAACGCATGGGTCGAGATGAGTGTAGAGGTGCCAGGATTCCGCGAAGACGACGCCCTGCCCGTATTCCTTTCTTCCATGCTTACCGAGAGCTTGCTCGCAAGTGGGGAACTCAAGGACCGCCTATACATCAACAGACGCTTCCACTGGAAGCTCTACGTTGACGTAAGAAGACATTGCATCTGCTGGCCACTACTCTTGTTGACCGCTACCAGATCCTCCTGCTTTCACCACCCCTCTCCTACCCGCTCGCTTTGCTATCCATGACCACTCACCTGGCTCTCCTCACCACACATCTCCCAGCCCTCAAGTCAGAAAAAGACGAAGATCCCCTTTTCGACGATGACTGGGACGCGGCCATGCCTCTCTACCCCAAACAGGCAGGCACCAACAAGACTGCTTCTCAGCTACGGAAGCCGCCCGTCATAATACTAGCCATGGCAGTTGGCTCAAACATAATATTCGATCCGGCCAAGGAAGAATTGGCAGTAGCAGATGCCGTCCTTGCAGTCGCATGCACAAACTCTACAACCTCTTCTACCGGTGCGCACATAGTCTCAATACGTACCATTGATCCACCATCGCATCTTACACCGCCGGGCGTACCCAACTCGATGAACTCGGCAACTGGCGGCACTGCTCCCACATCTAGTGCCGATGCCCTCACCCAGCGTGAACTACTAGCCACGTCGGGCGTATGGACACCGCCCAGGGGCGGCATGAAGAGAGGCATTATTTCCCAAGTAACCAAAATGGTTGTAGAGAACGGCGGTGTTGCCGAAGAGGTCATTGGTGCATTGGCGGCCATTGAAGTGGGCTGAAGAGAGGGCGATACATAAGCAGCCTGCAATGACGATTGTAACGTCCCCCCCTCCCTTAAGAGCTCGGATTGGAATCGTGTCCAAGGCTCTGCGCCAACGCAAGGCCTAGTTGACCAGGGACTTGAGTCAAGGGTGAAACCAAAAAATGCTCCCAAGGTCTCACATGAAAATTGTCTCAAGGTGTACATGCTTCGCACTGCTCGGTATTTGCCAGGCCTTGCGCTAGCAAACAAGATATCAAAATACTCTACTTTTGAGCTTCTACGACCAAGCACACGTAGACGAATGGAATCACAACATATCATTGACAAGATTACTCTTGCCCCATGCGGGAAGAAGGGACGTTGGTGTGTGCTTGATGGAGAACATCGGCCGAATAGTGGAACAAGACCCTTGTCGCGTATCAGAAGAACAAATCGTCAACCTCACTTTCCGTGTCATGCATCACACGAAAACCAAGCAAACACGCCGGTTTTCTAGATTACCAAACTTGCTTTTCCTATATCCCCATGCTTTTCGCGCGAGGGATCGGCCCTCATTGGGCTAGCGCAAATGACCTGTCAGCTGCATCTTCCATGTCAATTACAGCTATTTCTTGATGGTGCCGTATACACCGCCCTTCACTCGTTAGGACCATCTGCTTGCACCCATGGGCATTTTCAGGGCGCACGCAGAACCCGTTCCTGCATACGATCAACGTTGCACGAACTACCCCGCACTGAAATCCTAAGGCGGCAGTCAGGCAGTCTGACGGTATCTCGCATCTGTGCCGCGTGTAAACAAGACTGAAGGGAGGCAACACCAACACCACCACCACCCATACCGACGACTAGACTTGCAGTCTGAGCCCAGAGAAATTAAACAGCCATGATGGACCTTCAGCACCAGTCACATTTCTCAGCCTTTACTCGCTTCTCCGACATGCTCAAGGACACGACAGGCCGGCGTAAGCAGAGCGCTTCAGCCCATTCTATCCGCAACCCGTCCATCACCACGCTGGCTCAAGGCCCAGAGACCAATCTCTCCCGCTCCTCCCGCGACTCGGAACTTTGGCGGGACAGTCGACGGAGCAGCATGGGCAACTACGCAGACCGGATGCGCCAACTCTTCACCCCATCCTCACAGCCGCAGCACCACCAAAAGCGCAACATCAACGACCTCCCCGCCGAAGTCTTACAGCACATTTTCGTGCACCTTGACTTCTGGGAACTGCTGCGCTGCCAGCGCGTCTCCCGAGCCTGGAGATGCCTAGTCCCTGGCGACTCGCCCTTTGTGGCTGAAATGCTGTATTTGAAACCATCCCGCGGTCTGCAAATCTACAACATGGTCCCCACTACCTTTGACTTTGAACTCGAAGTCACGCCGCAGAGCATAGAGTCTGGGCCGCAGCCGTCTGGCACCCGCTTCTCCGTCGGCGTGCGCAACGAGATTACTATGGTGAGACGCTGTCTAGGCCTCATCCGCACCAGCCAGGAAATCGTGTTTCATCCCGTCATTCTGGACTTTAATTTCTGGGTCAAGCATGAGAGTGTTTTGCTCGGTAGGAAAGAGGGGTCCTGGAGGGGTATGCTGGTTTCTATGCCGCCGTTGAGGGAGCTGACGTTGAGGCATGGGCGCAAGAGGAGTGTTGTCAAGGTGCTGAGTGTAGCGGGGGGAGAGGATGGGGTTAGGTTGGGGGAGCTGTTCGATGTCATGGACGAGTGGATGCGGAGAATGATATGAAGATTCGGTGGAGAGGGGTGACATGGCTAGATGGGACTGCACCTGTCAGATATAACTCAAACTCACTGTTCAGACGTCTACGCCTAAGTCTTTCTATTTGGGTATCTACGCTTTCTTGCGCCTTCCGAATGCAACACTAATCCGCTTCTTAGCACGAAATAAATACCTCACATCTTCAAACTCTGTACCAATTTCCTAATCTCATTCTTAACCTCATCACAACTCAAACGCTTCTGTTCATCTCCCTCAATCATGTCGCTGATCAACTGCTGTACCGGCCCGCCCACATGCCCCTGGCTCTGCGCAAAACTATCCGGGAAGAAGCCTCTCCGCAGCTCAGTCAGAGCAGCTATACGCTCCATGCGCGTGCTAAACTTGTGCAGCATCTCAAACGCCACCACGCCCAGCGCAAACACATCGAGCTTCTCGTTGATACCGCTGCTTACCGATGGGCGGTAGAATTCTGTGCCTACGGGCTTGGTAAAGCTATCAGACATCGTGCAACGATCGCTCAACGCAGCTACTAATCCAAAATCGCCGATCCGCGGCGTCATATGCATGCGGGCGCGCTCGGGGCAGGTTTTGCAGCTCGACATGTCGATGGAGCCGTATGGTGGATGGCGTGCTGTTGAGAGTGACAGGAATACGTTGGCTGGTTTGAGGTCGCGATGGACGACGCCTTGGGCATGTAAGTACTCTACTCCTGATACGATGTTGTTGAGCATCTCCAGTGATACACAGGGGTGGAAGCAATGCTGACCGGGCGGCTGCTTAATAGATCCAGGCTGATCGGATAAGAGGAAAGTAGCGAGGTTGGTTTCGCAGAGGCTCATTTGCACGTTGAGCGTAAGGACGGGCCCGAGACTGCGATTTTGCATCAAGTGGTGCGGCGCGTCGCTATTGGAGATCATGCTGTCTGACATTTCGGAAACTGTTTCCTGGGAACATGGCATGTGTGATCTAGGGATGTTCTCGATATCGTCGTCGTCATCCTCTTCGTCCGCGTCCTCTACAGCGCTCATTCGAGACTTAGTTGATGATATCGTCGCTATCGTCATCTGGCTTGCTTGACTACCCCGTCGTTTTGTGCGTCTTGTTTGCATGAGGGACTCTTTGACGGATATACTGGCGCTTTCACTCTGGAGCCCGTCTGTGCCATCTCCGGGTTCGCTGAATTCGAAGACGATACCAGCGCTGTTGTCATTGTCCGTCTTGATCAGACGGTCATCATAGCTCAGGCTATCCAGCCTAGAACGCAAATCGTCGGTGCCCGTAGAGAAAGAAGGGAAAGCGGCTCGATCCTGCAAGAGACGATCGTCTCGCAGCACTGTGGTATCTGAAATACTTTTCGTTTCGGTGGGCAGTGTAGTAAACTCCAACCAGGCGTTATGGTATCGAACGATGTTGTTATGATCGAATCGAGCGAGTGAGCGAACTTCTTCAAGCATGCTTTCCAATTCTTCTGGTCCATGCTCTTGTATCTTCGCAACCTTGGCGGGGCTTACTGGAATTCTCTTGACAGCGTAGAACGAGCCATCGAGTTTATGTTTGGCTTTAAAAACCTTTCCGTACCCTCCCTTCCCCACTATCTCTAGTTCCGAGAACTCGCGAACATAGCGATCGGTCTGTAGATAGGGGTAGCCCCGTAGCTGTATATTTACCGGAGCTGTAATTCTAGACATGGCCTCGAAATCCAGAGACGGTTGTGGAGGTACATGTTGATGCAGTCCGTTTCCTGGTCGTGCTATCAAAGCCTGTGAAGACACTTCAGGGATGACTGAAAGCTTGCTTAGATTACTTCGAGTGAGTCGATTGATGCCCTCATTTGCTGTGCTTCGATGACTCTGCATCTCATCGCTCGCATAAGCATCGTCCACATTGTTGGATATCTGGCGGGCGATTTCTTTGTACGAAGCCCTACCCAATCGTTGGGCCTCTGGATCAGAAGGGTCTTTGCCCAGCTGGTCTGCAACTTCTCGAATTGTTCTTTCCTCCAGCAATGAATGTAGCAAAAGATCCCGAACGTTTTGTGCTGAGTTTTGTCGCAGATTTAGATGAGGTCGATGGGGTTGAACTGGTTGTCCAGAAGAAGCGGAGTCCAGAGTGTGGATCCTTGACAGGACACTATCCTGATGCGATTCGCTTGCTTCTTCGTACTCACTTTCTCCATCCGACATGTCTGAACTTGACGATGAGTCGCCCGGCTTGCGAAACATGGACATTGCGAACGAAAAGAGCAGTTGTTGTGAGGTCAAGGGTTTAATACAGGCCAGCCGCGCGCGAACAGATTTTTATGCGCCGATTGATGGACCTGAAATCATTCAATGATCTTCAGAAGAAAAGAAATGGATGCGGTTGTGTGGTCGTCGTACTTGCGGGTGTGCCGTGAAGCTGCAGCGTCGAGTGAAGCCCAACTCGATGCCAACAGCTGAACATGCAGAGCCCCCATGAGTACGCAATGTCTAGGCAAGCATCGATTATCGTGGAATTCAATGGAAGTGCAACGTGGCCCCTTGATCTGAAGGGGAAGAGCACAGTAGAAGATTGTCATCTGCTAGATCGGAAGGGCGCACAGGCGAGGGTGGGCCGCATCTAGCGGAAACTGGTACACTAGCGCGTCATAGCACGTGCTTAGGCGACAGCTAGCAATTCACTTTCGCGAACATGCTCACAACTGATCCAGAAGCACTTCGGAGCGCGACGAGGCTTGGTTTCGCTCTCTGGTAGAATTGAATGAACATGTCATGTTCGACTACCTCATTGCACCTCCACCTTGCCCCGATGTACAGCTGATCGGCCAAACTCAAAAGCATCATGCCACGCCAACTCCCTTGGGCTAAGAAAGGTTCGGGCTCTCGAACGCAGGTAAAACCAGCAAACCCGAATCCATCCGCTACACTGTGTGCCTCCGATTTTGACGATAACTTCTATGACGACACCGTATTGGCAAGAAGCAGCAGCAGCAAAGGCACGAAGAAAGTCAACGAGTCAGACGATGAACTCCCCAATCTCCCAGCAGAACCATCAACACCACGTACAAAATCTAAAATCAAAGACGCGTTCCGGCGGAGGCGTGATGAGTCATCATCGCCGCCTCCAGTTGGAGATCTCGACCAGCCACTTGTTGAAGGCATGCATAAAGGCGTCTCCAAGTTCGACCTACGCGACGACAGGTGGATGATGGTTGAAGACGAGTTTCTCGAGACCGCCAAGCTATTCACGAGACATTTGCACATTGCAGAATATGACAAGCTCAAAGAGATGATCGATGCGAAGAAGAAGGGTGCAGAGGTGGCCAGGCCAGTAGTTGCCAACGCGAAAAGTCCTAGTAGTGTGGCGATGAAGGAGAAAGCCAAGGACCAAGAGCAAAAGCAGAAGAGGGCCATCCGAGATGTATTTGCGTCGCAGGACGATGACGAAGAGGAACACAAGCAGGCCACAACCTTAATCCGTACGACACACGGCAAAACTACGCTCTCAATTTCTGGCCCCAGACGTGTTCCTGGAGGTATAGTAAAGCAGCCACCGACATCAACCGTAGCCTCAGACAGCGACAGCGAAGATCTCAATGCGCCGCAGCACCCTGCAGAGTCAGCCCACAAAGCTACCCAAGCCAAAATCAGCAGCACAACAGGTGGCCCAGAAATTGCCTTGTCGCCTGCACCCGATACGAGCATTGCGACCCCCACCTTCGCCAAACCAGCGCCGCCCCGCGCCGCAGCAAAATCGCGCTCAAGAATAGCTCGCGCAACGCCCTTTGACATGCTCGACGTTTGGGTACCAAGCAAGCCGCAGCCATGGCCAAAAGCTTCGCCGGACCAGCCTGCTAGACCGCCAGTAGTAGCGTCTCGTACACCGAATGCTACCAGGTTTGCCTCAGGCTTATTTGGTTCTTCTTGTGATGCGAAGCTCGGCGTGCATGTGCGATCGGAGAGTTCAAGTAGGGACATTGAGTCGTTGCAGAAAGAGGTAGAGGTCGGTGGGAGGAGCAAGGGCTTTGCGGATCGGCTTGCGAAGCGCAAGGCGGAACGTGAGAAAAGTCATGAGGAGAAGAAAAGGAAGACGGCGAATGCGGATGATATACCCACCTTTTTATTCTGATGGCATGCGTATTGCAGGCGTTATCTTGGAGTATTGTTTTGGTTAGCGATTGATATACCCGGCTCGAGTGGATTCGAAGTGTTTGACGATTTTGGCAATCTGCGATAACGGTAATGAGACTGTAGGGTCATGATATTGATTATTGTTTCACTCATTAATAATCGTTCTCTGAAGCAAGACAGATACATCGCTTGTTTGCGACGAGAAGCCGTACTGCAAGGAAACGCCGTATTCTCCACGCCACCGGCTCGTGAACGCGTCAGAGGAATGTGCTCGGGCCATTGACATTCCTCCCCAACAAGAATCCCCATCTCCAATATTCAACCGAAAATCTTGTCTAAGAGGCGGTTGAACGGGTTCGTCTCGGGCTTCTCGACGTAGGTACGATGGTACTCTTCAATTTCCGCCAAATCAGTGACGAGATCAGCTTCGTGCGACGGAATCCATTTCGTCTTGTTGAGAATCTTCCAGCCAAAGAAGAGAGTCGGGAAGATGAAGACCCTGTAATTTGGTTTAGTATTCTGCGATAATCGTCTTGAGAGCAGAAAAGTCGGCGGCGATGGTGGTGGAGGAGGAAGACGAGACTTACATCAAGTATGAGAACAAAAAGGATGGTATATCCCAATATCCCTTCAAAAATACTAAATTTTATCCAAATCAGCTGTAGCTCTCTTGGATGGAAAGGAAAACTTTACCAGTATAACCTCCGACAAAGGTCATGATGAAGGTACAGACAAGGCCATACCATGCAGCATATGGTTGGCCCCATCCCTTATACGGCAGCGTATTGCGATCCAATCCCTGCACATGACAAGCCTTGTAGAAGCGCAAAAAGGTGAAGCATATGACGCTGAAGTTGATGAGCTGGGATGCAGTGACTAGACTGACGAACCAGTTCAGCACGACAGCCGAGTTCTCACTAAGCTGGAGGAAGGAAACCAGGGAGATCAAAAGAACAATGAGGACGCAATAAAAGGGTACACCTTGCTTCGTACACTTGGTTAGAACCTTGGGTGCTTTGCCTTCGAGAGCAAGACCAAAAAGAGACCGGGATGCGCAGTAGACGTAAGAGTTTCCAGCGGAGAAAGCGGATGCAAGAACACCGGCGTTGACGACATGCGGTAGTCCTTCAATGCGTAGTCGATTCATGGCGATGACGTAAGGTGAGGCTGCGGCGCCAGGCTTTCCATCCCTGAAGGCACCGATCAATTCGGCGTCGTTGAACGGAACGTTGATTCCCACAGCCAACGATCCGAGTACGAAGAAAGTGGTGAGACGATAGAACACGGCGTTGTAGGCGCGTGGCATGACTTTACGTGGGTTCTCAGTCTCTCCCGCTGCCATGGAGACGTAGTCGGGTCCGGCAATCGTGAAGGAAGCCTGGATCAGGCATTGCAGGAAGCCCAAGAAACGTCCGAGTTGGCCATCGTAATAGAGCTCTGTGAAGCTTCCAGGGTTCTTCCAGTATCGGAATCCGTAACGGTCCTTCTCTGGGTTACCGCCCAACATGGAAATGAAGGTAAAGATGAGCAGGCCGATGATAAGTAGGACTTTGAAGATGAAAAGTCAGTGTACGCTTTACGGCCATATTCTGCATCTAAGACTGACCTTTACCAATAGCGGCCCAAAATTCCGTTTCTCCGTACCATTTTACAGCCATCATGTTGATGACGCTAGAGGGTTGTCAGCTTCTTTTTCGAACACGCTCAAGGAGGCGTGAAGAAGGGAATGCGCTTGCTTCACACGAACTGAGACGTGGCTTGTAATCTGATGATTAAAACATGGGGCCAACTGGAAAATACGAAAGGCGCTTTGTTGCTCGACACCGAGCATTGAAAGAGTGGAAAAGTGACGTACGCATAGAGGATGAGCACGATGGCAACGATGGCACCGGTAGGCACGATATCACTCCAGAAGCCAATGATGACGTTGCACGCTACAATCTCAAAGGGCACCAGGGCTGCCTCAAAGACGAAGAAGTTCCATCCAGCCGCGAAGCCGAAAGCATCGTCTACATAACGTCCTGCGAATCGAATGAACGGTGAAGAGATAGGGAGAAAGGTAACCATTTCGGCAATACCTAAATGATCTGCATCAGCTTAAGCTCACCTCACGGGGTAGCGGTAACAAAAACTGCTTTGGGTGGTTCGAAAAGCGCTTGGGCATTGTCGCAATGGGTACAGGTTGTCGCTTTGGGGGAATGGAGAGTCTCACTAAGCGTCACGGCCAAGATGACAGTACACCTATCGATTGTTAGCTTTGCTTCTGCTGCCAGCGCCTTTGGTGTGTTGCTGTGTATCGGTGAGTTTTGGGTGGAACTCACCATAACGAGAAGGCGATGAAGAGAGACCCAGGGCCACCATTCATCAAACCTCGACCAATTTGGACATAAAGAGCTGTTCCAATTGTTCCACCGATACCTATGAGTTGGATATGCCTGCTTTTGAGCTTGCGATGTGTGTTATCGCTAACAGATCTCACAGATCCAACCGTGCTAGGGCGGCGAGGACCAACGTTGTAGTTGTATTTCTCTTCATCGACGATGAAGCCGTGGCTCTTCACTTCACAAGGTGCGCCAGTCTCAAAGTCTCCGCCGGTAGAGGTCATTGTGTCTGGAAGTCGTAGCCCTCAAGCCTGGACTTCAGAGTATGGTTTTGAGGAGTAGAGCAAAATATTGCACGACGAAAGCCATGAACCGATGATAGAAATCAAAGTCGATATATGCACGATGGTCAGAAATAACAAACGGGAAGCGGAGGGGGGATGGGTGTGCGTGTTAATAAATGTCTCAACCATCCTAGCGCGAGTAAGAAGTAAACCCTGCATGGACTTTCTGGTGGTGAACGCTGTGGGTTACACCAACGTGGCTAGAGTTTCCTGGGCCGCCGCGAACATACCGCCCACTTCAAGTTCGGGCGCCGTCAAGAGCGAATTGCAAATGAGCTTTCTGGTGTTTGCCGCAGTGGGGCTGCTGCTGGCGGATCCCCCCCCCCCCCCCCCCCCCCCTTCTTCCCTCCCCCCCCCCACAACCTCACCAAATAAACAAAATCTCGTCCTG
>LR132312.1:0-32233 GCA_900634815.1 Paradendryphiella salina | reverse complement strand
GACTGAGACTGCCCCAACCATTGACCCTCCTGCGCCCGCCAACCCTGACTCAGTGCCTCCGCCCACACATCTCAACTCCCATCCCTCACCTCCCCCACCACCTGTCGAGTCCCCACTGTCCGAAGCCGATTCCTCAGACGACGAAGGCCTCCCACCATGGCATCCATTGGAGGAAGACATGTCTGAACCTTGTGAGAATGAGTTGAAATATATCGAGGAGCGAGGCGAGCACAGCGCGCTGGACCATGAACATTGGGAGAATGAGGCCTTCAAGCCACTGGACGACCCGGAATACGCTGCAGGTGGGACCGGCCGCATTCACTGGACCATTGACGCCTACAACGGAACACGGGAGAAGCCCAACCATGAGGTGGTCATGAAATCAGACATCGTCACAATTGGTGGACATGAATGGCAGATCAAGTTCTATCCCAAGGGGAACGACTCGGACTACCTCAGTGTTTACCTCGAATGCCTGAGTGTCATGGATCCAAAGAACAAGGATGACGAAGAAACCAAGAACGACACCCCAATACAGGAGGCCAGTGGCCCGACAGCTGAAGAGACGGTTCGTGATGCTACTGCCTCTACTGGAAACGCATCAGGCGGCGCGACTAAGACATTAACGGCGCTTGAGGCCGAGGCTTTCGCTCCCGAGCAGCGTGAAGAGATTGAATCGGCACCTGAAGACATTGCAACCCCACTTCCACCCATCCAATACCAGCATACCCCTCTACCACTTCTTGGGTCCAAGACTGTGCCTAAGCGTAATAGTGTGGCTGCACAGATAGCCGTTGTCCTTTACAACCCAACAGAGCCTCGCGTAAATTACTCGCGCACTGCTCTACACCGCTTCTGCGGTGGCTCGCCAGATTGGGGTTGGACAAGATTTCATGGACCCTATTTTGACATCTCTCGGCGTATGCATGGTCAGCGAATGGCTTTACTCCGGGACGACAAGCTCGCCTTCACCGCATACATCCGCGTTGTCGAAGATGATACCGGCTGCTTGTGGGAGCATCCTATTCGAGAAAACCCCTGGGACAGCTTCGCCATGACTGGTTTACAGGGCCTCGCACTTGGAGAAGATGCCAGTGCGCCTGGTGGAAACATGATCTCGGCAGTCGCGTCGTGGATGCTCTTCAAGCCCTTCCGAAATCTTTTGTACAACATTAATCTCCCAGACCCCACTGAAGAGCCTTTAATTCGGCCCAAACCGCTTGTCACTGCCTTGCAACAAGTCCTGTATATGCTGCGAACCCAAGTTGACCCAGGAGCTGGCCCGGTCACTCTTTTTGACGTCCTGGATGCTCTGGATTGGTACAATATACACGAAGGGCTCAACAAGCTGGACGTAGTAGAGACATGGGAGGTCTTGCGTCTTAAGCTAGAAGAGGAACTTCAAGGTACGCCTCACCTGGCTATGCTTCAAACCATCTTTGGGCCTAGGCGCGACTATTCGAGCGGTGTGCCAAGCTATCGCGTGCCTGTCGTTGGTGTAGAAAGCATGCAGCAAGCTGTGAACAGCTCAAATTGCTTCACCGTGCCTGGCCAAATGCTACCCCACCTCTTGTCTATCGAGTTGGAGCGACACACATTCGACAGCACAAAGACACGTTCACACATCAAGTTGCTCAACAAAGTCACGCTAGACGACCGGATCTCAATCGCCGACACCTGCTATACCTTGTACGGGTTTGTGGTGCATAAGCAAACGCTACAATCCTACGTTTATCAGCCCATCATTCGGCCTGAAGGCCCCGGATCTCGCTGGTACAGCTACGGTGACAGTAAAGATGAAAATCAGGTCAAGTGCCTTCCTAAACGTCTCGCGGTCGATGCGCATGAGGGAATCCCCGGTGCAGACCAGGTCGTTGGCAATGATCCCGTAGCATATATCGCAATGTATGTACGCGATGACGTGTCTCAGTCAGTTTTCGTGTCGGAGAGCGAATCGGAGCGCTGGGAAGTGCCAGAGTGGGTCAAGCTGGAAACAGAAAATAGGAAGAGTTCTAGGTCTCTGACACCGATACCCGTGCTGCCCGCCGATGAGACAGTAGATGGAGGCGACAAGGAAAACTGGACAGGGTCAGAAAGAGAAGCATTAACTTTGAATTTCCAGATTATCGAATCCCAAGCATTCCAAAAACACGAAGGACCAGGCCTCTTTGACGTCTTCGACTCAAAATGGGCCGATGCAAACTCTGCACTCATTCACACTGTATCGCTATCAAGTCGAGATGGCTGCAAAGAGATCCGTGAGAAACTCATGGGGGTTCTCCCTAGCGTCAAGGATCCGCGACAAATAAAGTTTTGGTTCCTGGATCCGATACGAGGTTCGCTCGGCCGGCCCAACTTTCTTGGTACCGGAAAGATTGAGTATTCCGCTGGAAGCTACCATCGGTACACGGAAAGTAAGGAATGGACGCTAGAAGAGTCTCCTGTTGCGTGCCGAAGAATATGGGTGCATGTCATCGAATTTGACAAGCTTCCTGAGTTACCCAAAGAGGAAGTCGATGTCGTGTCCGATGTACCATTGGAAGAATTGCCTGTTTCCACAGCTTCTCGAGAACCTCAAGAAGTCTCGAGCGATTTACAAGTGAATGGAGGCGTTATCGAACCGCAATCAAATTCCCCTCCATCCCAAGTGCCTTCCAGATTGGAAGATTCGTCCATGAATGGGCCCGAAGAGCCGGGCATTGCACAGCACGGTCAGTTTGAACCTCTCTTAGTAGAGCCCGTAGATCTACCGCCTACAGAGGCCGCTCGGGGTGGTGATACCGCCATGCTTGGAGTAGAGTCAACCCCTGCGACCGACCCGCCAGCTGTCAACGTTGGTATCCCAAGTACGACACCTGGTGATACGGAAATGGGTGGTACACAAGAAGACATGCCACCTCCTCCACCACCTCCAATGGACATATCAGGGGGGTCCATACAACCACCTGAGCCACCACGTAGCCCTACACTCGAGCCGCCGGCCGATGAAATTTATTTCTTCCTAAAGTTTTGGGATCCAGAGAAGCAGACACTAGAAGCTCGAGGCTCGCATGTTACGCTCAAGTCACAGAGGGTAGACGAGATAGTTGTTGCTCTGCTTGGGCTTCCAGTAGAAGACAAGAAGAAATTGGAGATGTGGGAAGAGGAGGAAATCGGCACCATGCGCGCTCTCAAGCATCGCCGCACTTTTGCCCAAGTCGATCTCCACAATACGAGCACCGTCGTGGTCTCAATTCCCGTTACTGCTGAACAACGGAGTGCACTCGCTGCCCGTGCTGCATTCGTCGATCCACAAGCGTACATCAAGTTCCGCTCTTTCGCTCAGAACTTCCCCCACAAGCTGAATGGTCACTTCACATACAACCACTTTTCGAGCGAATACTACAAGGGCGAGATCGCCAACGGCAACTGTCATGGCCACGGAACCCGCATCTATCATTCTGGCGCTGTCTACAACGGCTCCTTCCGCCTGAATCAGCGCCACGGCCACGGCCAGTACACGTTACAAAACGGTGATATTTATGATGGCGATTGGGTGGATGACCAGCAACACGGCACTGGTACGTACATTGAGGCAGCAAGCGGCAATACCTATGTTGGTGGATGGCAAAACGATAAAAAGTTTGGTGAAGGAGTTACCCATTGGAAGAATGCGCAAGAAGCGGAAAGGCTTTGTCGAATCTGTTGGGATGCCGACGCCGAGGCTGCCTTTTGCGACTGCGGTCATGTCGTTGCTTGTCTCACATGTGCGAAGGAGGTACAGAATTGCCCGGTTTGCAGGAAGAGGGTGCTGCGCGCCATGAAACTTTATTACGTCGCATAGAGATATGAAGCTGGCGTATCTATATATCACCCGGTGGAAACCGCAACAGACTGGGAGGTTTGCTTTTTGAGGAGTTTTGGATACGGTGGATTTCACGTCAGATTGGAGATACACGAGTATATGGAGGAGAGACAAGGGGGATGTATGGGTATACCGGGAACAGGCGTTCATCCTTTCTAGTCTTCCTCATTCACTTGAATGCCTCGTTTCAACTTCAGTAAGGTGCTAGGGTGCAGTAGTAATTATCGAGCGCTTGACGTCGCCCCTACTTGCCTGGTGGTATGGAAAAATCCAAACACTACAAATTCGACTTGATGATTTCTTCAGATTCTAGATTTCATTTCCAATACTGCTCCTACGGGTCGCATTCGTTCTCTCCCGCAAACTCACATGACAGTCTTTTCCACAATCACATGTGAGGAGTTGGGACAGATTGAATACAACCGTTTGTATCGCAAGGAGCAAAAAAGAAGAACAAAGTTTATGGTTGTTGTTGTTGTTTTTTTATTGCCCCGGAGACGTACTTGACTGGAACAGAAAGACCTCTGAGCTCCATGGGTGTTGGATGTCGTGTACCAGCCGTGTGTAGCGCGGACGAGATGTGTATGTTCGACTACGAGGCTGTGGCTGTGGCAGTGTTGAACGGCAGCGGTACCTACGATTTCTAGAGCGCGCGCGCAAGATATTTCGGCGGGGTGGGGGGCCAACTTGGGTACTTGAGCGGCTGGTAAAGGTACGTACTCGATGAAGGTGATCCTCCTTTTCTTTCCCCGTTCCTACTACTACTACTACTACTACTACTACTACTACTACTACTACTACTACTACTACTACTCCCTTGTTCCCTCCTGCCGGTTGGCCTTTGCTTCGGTGCAGAAGAATGATTTCGTCAACGGGAAAGCGGTTCGAACAAGTTGTCACAAACATGCGCAGATCAAAATTTCACACCAATTGAGAAGATTGGTGCAGGTGAGGTTTCTCGTTCTGCAGGATTGAATTATGTCCGGATCCAAAGGTATAGATACAAGGCCGATGGCGTGGCTATAACAAAATATGCACACACCGCCTATAAGCCAGGACGTACACTTCGAGAAGTTACAATGATAATCGTTGAAGAAAAAAGTGAAACATGGATTTTGCCTACGAGGGCCATTTTTCGTCCTTGGTATCTTCTTTCCAGAAACTCCGGCTCCACTTCTAAAATGCATGCTTTTGTAGCCGGCTGATGATGTACACAGGAAAAAAAAAAGACGCCTACTCAATGGCCATTTCATCCTTCTTCGCTTCATACGCCGTCTTTGCAGTACCTGTCAAGGTCTCTAGTTCGCCGCTTGTTTCGCACATGGAATGGAATGAGCCGCCCTCCTTGCGGATCAGGTCGTATGGATGGCCGTACTCGATGACCTCACCCTTGTCAAGGACAAGGACCTTGTCGTAGTCAATGATGGTCTGGAGACGATGCGCTATCGTAATAGTGGTGTTTTTGATCTGACGGATAGTCTCCTGGATTTTGGCGTCGGTAGCGTAATCGATAGAAGCCGTGGCTTCATCCATGAGCAAGACCTTGGGGGCCTTGAGCAGCGCTCGCGCAAGACAGAGAAGTTGTCGTTGGCCTTGTGAGAGATTGGAGCCAGACTCTGATACGGGCGAGTTGAGATTTCTAAATGGGTTCTTGTTGTCGGCTTCCATTGCAGCTTGTGTGGCAGCATCGTCTTGATCAGGAGTATGCCCGTTGGGCATGACTACTATCGTGTCTTCTTGTGTCTCACCACGTTCCCAGTCGCGATTGGCGAGAATGGAACCAGGGTTGGTGGTAGCGGCCGTGTAACTTGCGTTCACGTCGGCAGTGACGGCGCCGGTAGTAGGAATTGGGATCTGCACAGCGCGAGGCGGACTAGGTGCACCTGTAGGTGTCACAGTGCCGGATGCAGGTTGTGAGAGTGTCGATATCAGGTTAACTTCGCGAAGGGCAGTGTAGATCTCTTCATCGGTGAAGATCGAGAAAGGATCGAGGTTGCTTCTGATCGTACCAGTGAACAGTGTTGGATCTAGAGAAAGTTAGCAGTTGCGTAAGTAGAACACGGGGGAGAGCTTACCCTGCGGTACCATGACGACATTCTCCCGCAGATTATGTAGGCCAATCAAACCAACGTCGATGTCGTCGATAAGAATCTTTCCTTGTTCAGCCTCCAATGCTCGGAACAATGCAAGTGCCATGGAACTCTTGCCAGCACCAGTCCTGCCAACGACTCCCACCTTCTCTCCAGGTAGAATCTTGAAGGTTAAATTCTTCAATACAAGGTCGAAGTCGTCCCTGTATCGTGTGCTGTAGTTGATGAATTCCACCGACCCCTTGCTTGGCCAGTTGGACGGTGGTCGATTGGCTGAGATGACTGAAGGAGCTTCTTGGTCGACGTCGAGATACTCCTTTACGCGCTCGACAGAGTTCATGTTTTGCTCGTTGGCGGAGTAGAGTCGGACGAACCATAAGACATTCTCGGTGAAGGTAACAGCGTAGGTAAGTGCGAGACCAGCGGCACCTGCATCAATGCGTCCAACACTGAGAACAACAAAAGCCCCAGAAAAGAAAGCGACCATGGCACCGACGACATCTACTCGGAAAGCAAGCCATCTGTTCGCTGCCCAAAGATAGATGAAAGGACGATGTTGAGTATTGATCTTGGTCAGGTTTTCGCGAATGAAGCGTCGTTCATCACCGTAGGCTCGAATGGTCGTCATACCAGATAGTGTCTCTCCGAATTGCTGGTAAAGAGGACTTCGGTGTACCGACTCTAATCGCTTCAGATCGCGGGAAGAGTTGATATAGAATCGACCGATGAGGAAATAGAGGATGGAAATGAAAAACGCTGCGACGAGGAAGGCGGGCGTGATGACGGAGATGAGAATAACGATGGTAATGATGGAAGCGAAGCAATGGACGACACCGATTGCGACTGGCGCCACTTCTTGATCCACCGACTCAATGTCCTTGGAGAACCTGTTCATGAGCTGACCAAGCGGAGTTTGATCAAAGAAGCGGAACTTGGCGTGTGTGACCTTCTGGATTAGGCGCTCGTGGACTCGTCGTGATGCTGCCAAAGAACCCCCGAAAAGGAAGCCTTCGCGTAGGAATGTAATCAACATAAAGACGATTCCGAGAACAGCGTAAACTCCAAGGAAGTAGAGAGAGTCGACGTCCGGGCTTGAGGATCCAAAGGCGGTCTGCATGGTGCTATACGAGTAAGAAGGCTGTTCCGGTTGATTGAAGAAAGGCAGGTTCCAGCTGCAGGTACCGCTGTTTACACAGGTTCCCATACCGCTCAGCGTTGGAGCATGGGTTACAGGTGATTTATGGTGGTTGCCCATCACAGCATAGCCCTTGTCTGCGTAAGCATTTGCCCAGGTGCGGATCCACAGGTTCGTGGAGACGGAGGAGATCTGTGCCGCGACGAAAGCGATGGTAGCGCCAACCCAATAGTACCACGGGCCCATAGCTCGGAGATACATCATGATGATGCTTAACTTGACGCCGCCTTCGGCTTTCTTCTCGTCCTGGCTGTTGCTAGCTGGCGCTTTTTTGACGTCCGCCTTACCGTTCAAGGTAACGTTGGCATCCCCATTGGCATGGTTGGTCTCACCATCTGCTTCTTCATGTGAACCTGAGGGTGCCTGTGAAGGAGGTTTCGATGCGCCGCGTGAGGCAGGTCGCGATTTGGTGAGATCTTCGGTGAGCTTTCCAGAATTGATGACCTCGTCTGCTGTACCCTGCGCGATTATGCGTCCATTCTCAAGGGCAACTGCGAACTCTGCATGTGGCAGGCAGAGGCTGACGTTGTGGGTGACAAGGATACAAGTTCGATTTGCCATCAGTCGGCCATGGAGTGCGTAGTGGAAGATCCATTTGGCAGTGTGAGCATCGACAGCGCTCAAGACATCATCGAGAAGAACATGTCGGGCTTTGCTGTACATTGCGCGAGCGAGGGAGATGCGCTGCTTCTGACCTCCAGAGAGCGTTACGCCCTTCTCACCAACCACAGTTCCATCCCCACCATCAAGAATCTCGAGGTCTCGCTTCAGGCAGCAGATATCGATGACTTCTTCATAGCGTTGTTGGTTCCATTCGCTTGCGAACACGATGTTTTCCTTGACGGTACCGTTTACTAGCCATGCTTGCTGTGCGCAGTAGGCCACGCTTTCTGTGAGGCCAGTTTCGGGGTCAGGCGTTAGGTCTTCTCGGCTGGCCCCTCCTGGTAGATAGACATCACCCTTGAGCTTTGTCATCTCACCGAGAAGGCCCATGAGCAGCGAAGTCTTTCCAGATCCAGTAGGCCCAACCACGACGTTGAGTTTACCAACACGGAACTTCAAGTTGAGATCCATGAGCTTGAAGGCATCTGCAGCAGCTTGGTCTGTCATGTCTGTGCCTCCCCAGCTAAAGGTACCATTTTCGAATCCAATGATGGATTGGCCGTCGCCGTCTTTCTTCTGGGTGACAAGCTGCGAATACTTATCTGTCTCCGGTTCCATTAGGTATTCCTCGATACGATCGACCGATACCTTCGATTCTTGAACATGCGCGACCATATCCGCGAGTTGGTCCAGCGGAATCCTGAGAATTTGGAACAGGGAGAGAGCAGTGAAAGCGACGGAGGGAATTAGAGCCTTATGTTCGACGTTTGTGTAGACCAAGAAGGACAGAAACGTGATTAAGACAGGAGAGCCCGACCATATCGTGGCTGCAACTGCCCAAAGGACGTATCGACGGCGCAGATGCTTCAGCTCGATGTATCGCTTCTCATTCACCAACCCGATGAATCGCTGCTCCCAGGCAAAAAACTTAATAATCCGGATGTTGGTCAGGACCTCGTTCGTGGTATGAATGCGTGCATCGGTAGCGGCAAGAATGAGCTTCTGGATCTTGGCAAATTGACTAGCGACATACATGTTGACAGGAAGTAGGAAGATCATCATGCCGATGCCAGCGATCGAACTGTAGCCTAAGATGCGGTAGAGCAAGACGACAGCCACGACGACTTGAACAGGTGTGTTCGCCCATAAGAAGTGCAGGTAAGCGCAGATCTCGCTAACCTTGAAAGCATCTACGGCCATCAGGTTGATGATAGCACCAGTGGTGACCTGAGCATCTGATCCTGACTTTGCTTCATCTTCGTCCTTGGAAGTACCAGAGGTCTTCTTCTTCTTCCCGAAATTGAAAATGCGCTTCAATCCCCTAGGCTGCTCGTTGTCGTCGTCTTGTTTCTTCTTCTCCTCACCCAAAACCTTGTCCGTAGTAGCCGCTGCCCTTCGCTTGAGAGCCTTTGCATAGATCTCTCCAATAATGACGGCGCGCAATCGAATGCATATCTTTCGGCCAAGCCACAGTGCCTGCCCATCAGCCAACGCTGACAGACTCCCAGAGACAAAGAGCAGAATGACGTAAAACCACGCAGCATTTGCTGGAGTCAAATCCGGCCTCTCAACGTATTCAAGGATGACTTTTAAAAGCAGCGTGGGCGCGAAAGTGAGGAAACCAGAAATGGCAGCCCATCCTGCTTGGATAAGGAGTCCGCGCCTAAAGTGCTTCAGAAGATGATAGGCTAAGCTCGAAGTTTTTTTGACCTGGCGATATTTTGCGATGACGGCTGCGGCTTTGTCTTTGGAAGGCAGATTCCACACATCCGTGAGCTCATACGTCTTCTTGTATCCAGTCCAAACGATGGGATCTACCCAGCTGAATGTGGCAAGCGAGAAAACACTAGCGATGGGTTCCCGGGCTGGCGCAATGTCGTCTTCGTATTCGAGATCGACCGCCTTGTTGCCTTTCCTAGAGCACAGAGCGATGAGGAACAGCAGTGAAACGAGGGCAAAATCGCCAATCATGAGCTTCTGGTGCACATCGGATCGTGGGTGTATGATGGCTGATCGGAAGAGCAGGACGCTGAAAAGCCATTGGCAACCGTAGATGAAAGCGGTGTGGTACCAGAGCGCGGGAAAAGAGAACCTGCTTGTGCTGGAGAACAGCAGGCGGAGCGAGGCCAGGGTTGCGATATAGGCCCAGACGGCGACATTGGCAATAGCTGCGATGTTGCCGTGCCTGCCCCATACATTCGTGACCAGAACAGCAATGTGGAGGCCGAGCTGGGCCAGGACCGCGGCTTCCTCTAGTATTACGACAGTAGACTCTCCGCGGGGCTTGTCTACGGCGATGGTAGAAACAGAGTTGACGGCATGAAGGGCTAGGTCTTCGTCTTCGGCATCGTCACGGTATTCGTCAGCGCCATCGTAGCGCGGGCTTCGGAAGGACCATGGATTGCTGGGGTCGTCGAGAACGCTGTAGGCGTGGTAGTATTTAGAAGTGGTAGCCGCAAAGTAGAGCTGGACCAATAGATAAACGAGAGATATTCCGCATACGATGAGTGGGAATAATGTTTGGAGGTAGCTGCAGCGCGTCAGTTCTCATTCCTGTTGGTGGTGGCGCATCTGAAACATGTCGCGATAAGTACGTACTTTTGCTCAAAGCACCTCGAGAAGTCGTCTCTGCCCCAGAATGGGCCTCTGCAGTGCGCGAACATGGTGTCCGCTGCAGTTGTACGAGGCCTGCTGTGAACTGTGGTGGTGTTCAATCGCCCCCAGCACTCGCTCTCGTTATCCACGAGTGGTGAATCGCATTGGGAGCGGGAGAGTAACCCGATAAGTATGTCCGCAGCTCCTGTTTAATGGCGCCGAAGTAAACAAACGTTTGCAGGGGCGTCCAGGCGCAGGGGTCGAGGATGGGGTGGTGTGCTAAGAAAGGGCGCTGCTTGCTCAACCCGTTGGACTTCACCGTGCTAGTCGGCGCAAGAGCCTTTCCAGATCCGCACTGACGTTCACGCGCGTGCGCGAAGCCCGTCGTGATGTAATCAACGATTTAACCCGAGGTGTTACCGAAAAGGGTGGAAGCTATCTGATAATGAAGATCGGATAGTGGAGTTGGCGCTGAATAACGGCTGCGGCAACCTATGCTCACAGCAACCGCAAGCTACTGTGACGAGTCGCGTCTGAAATGCTTGGTACAACCTTGATAGCGGCATGAATCCCGTCACCGAGCGAAGCTCCTCATGTTGACTCATAGTGACCACCTATCTGGTGGTGCAAAAGCGTCGTATCCGGTGAGAAGGTGTCCTCAGCCCCTCAGCCGTCCATGCATTGACAAATTTTAATACACCGTCAACCGAACCATGCTTTTCCGTCCTTGAGGCTCAACAACATCCTTAATACTTGGGTTTCGCACTAGAGGGAGCCTCTCATTCCTGTACGTCTATGCATGGAGGAAAAAAGATTGCCGAGCCGTCGGGTAGTCTGTGATAGAACGCTAACTAAGCTCCATCTGAGGTGCCGTAGAAGATGGCTGATGAGACGTCAAGTAGAGTGGCCCACATGCCACGGTGGGACTAGATGGTAGATTACCCCACAACTTACCCCGATCTGTAGCTGCAGTGCATACAGCCTGTGTGATGCTGCTCGCATTACCAATCGCTCATTCGTTTGTAGCGCTGTCTAAGTTGGTGAGAGGCGCACCTTTCTCATTATCCTTGGTGCGCCCTTTGGGGACTCGAGATTCCTCGTGTTATTCCCCTCCACACCCATGGCCACTTGCTCATGGTTGGGAATCGTTACGGCTGTTCAATGTTGCAACCTCGAGAGTTTGTACACGCATGCATATGCTACTACGGCTGTTCGCCGAATTGTAGTCGAAGTAAGAAAGAGGCGGGAATGGTTGATGCGGTAGTATGATGATAACCACAGCGAGTGCTGCACTCTGACACACAGAGACGGAAGTTCAGAGCGACAAGAACGCTCAAAACAGCAGGAGACAGTATGATATGATGATGCGTTGAGGATTCGGGCCTAGCTTACGTGTGACGATATCTTAGCGGTGCTGGCCATGGAGCTTGGAAGCCGCAGCACGGGTCGCTTCTGCCACGGCGTTCAGGTCTTATTTCAAAACAACCTCTCAACTAAACACTACACAGGCCGCTCGAGGACTTTGCGATCCCGCGCCAACGTCGCTTGAGTACGATTAGGAGAACCTTCGACTTTGGGACTGCACGTTCTTCATAGGTAAACAAATCACTTGCGTTAGGGACTTCCCATTCCGGCATGCCGTGCCTGCCTGCGAAGTTACGCCATTCTTTGAGCCGGTAGCATCGCAATTCGATATCTCCGGCAGCCACATTGCTAGATAGGTGTTTGTTAGGCGTAACTATATCTCAAGATGTTGACTATTCAAGCTTCCAGCCTGGACATTCCAGGCCCTGACTGAAGATGGTCGGATGCGATGAAAAAGCTAAAGTACAGACCAATTAGGGTGTAGCGTAGCATGTGGAACCGTTCAATTTTCCCTTTGGATATTTACAATATAATGTTTTCGCAGGAAAGAAGTTCTGTCTATGCGCGGGCCTTCGCCACCGGTGTCCATGCAGAATACTTGTTCTTGACGCTGTTTTCGTGATTAGACTTGACTGTGACGGGATAGGTCGTGAACATACGTGTTGTATGGCTTGTATCCCGATCGGCTCCATGTGAGCGTCGGCCTATGCTCCTTGGGCTCCCAGACGCGCACCTGACGCTGGAGAAGCGGGTCTGAAGCTGGCGACTTGTCGACCATGTACGACATCCATGCGTGCCTATATGCAGTCAGAACGAAACCCCCTAGATAACAGTCTGGGGATAGAGAGGAAAGGCAGCGTACCATCCTGGTTCGATCTGAGACCTGCAAAAACGTCAGCTTGCGTCCAATCCAAACAATCAACACAACATACGGGTCAAACTCTTTATCCTTGTAGTCCACCCAGCGAGTTCGTACTGCACCCACCCGTCAGCCAAACAGCTCTCTCTCCACAGCCCCAATGGGCCTGTAAATCATTTATCCTTACGCGGCAGCTCCTCCTCCAAGTTCTCAAAGTACTTGTTACCGTACTTGTCCTGGCCGATCAGGGTTCCAGCTTTCGTATCACCTGCACTCTTGTCAGCGCCCTGCGTCTCTTCTCCTATTCTCCATCTCCAACTCAGTTGTCCAAGGCAGGCATACCGATGTTCTAAACGTGCGAGGCGACTCGATCAGTCAATCTGCACAGAAAGCAAGTGGAGAGCGCGGTTGGGGGGAATTGTTTCGCGAGCGTACCGCCATTTGGTGGGCATAATCCTGCGAGGGGAGTTAGTTTGCTGCGGTCTATGTCCAATGGAGGTAGAGAAGGAAACTTGCCTTGATTCCAATTCGGCGCAGATTGCGCAGCGTTCTCATGAGCGTTGACATGGCGGCTGGTTGTTTTGTTCTGTGGCTGTCTGCTGGGCTGGGCAGGCGATGATGGGGCTTGGGCGGATGCCGTCGCGATTGATGATGCCAAGGCCGGTCATCCCCGCTTTCCCTTTTACGTCTTAGACTCATCAGCATCCTTGTCGAACCGCGAGAGTGCATCGAACATTCACGGGCTTCAGGAGTCGATTGAGCACATACCATCGACTAGCGGACCATCAACATGATAATACGAAGCTTGTTAAGAGCTCAAGCCCCAGTCATCGCGGGCAAAAGGGCTTCTTGCATTCCGGCCAGATCATTCAGAGCGGCCAGGAGGTATTCGACTTCTTCTTCGAGTGCTGCAATGGCGTCGTCTGCGCCTCAGAGTCAGGCGGCTATGTTGGCGACAATAACATCCGATCTGGACAGAATTGCTCCTAGGTTTGAGATGCTGCCAGAGCAAATTGAGATTATTCAGACGCCGGCTGAGTTTTATCAGACATTGAAAGTAGGTCGCTGTTTTCTTTTTTCCTTCAGTCTTTTTTGTTCTATTCAGGAGACAGTGTGTAGGTGTCAATTGCTGTTCGACTGGTTCTTACTACATGTCAATCATCTCTCATGCCATAAAGTTTCTTCAGTCTCCCTTGTACTGGTTTGTTTCCTCGTCCATTTCTCCAGTTCTCTATACCTAACGAAATCACCAAATCCACGTGAGACAGCACAGCCTCGCACGCACTCCATCAGGAATCCTAACGAATCCAGGATAAAATATCAAAAGCTCAACACAGAGTCTACCTCAGTACCCTTTATATCGGCAAAACAGAACACGGTCTCATCAGCACCATTCGCACCGCCCTGCAGCAAAACCCCAACCTCCATGTCTCCTTTCTCACCGACGCCTTGCGCGGAACCCGCGAAACACCCAACCCAACAACCGCCTCCCTACTAACCCCGCTCATCGCGGAATTCGGGCCAGAAAGAGTCGAGGTTCGCATGTACCACACGCCCAACCTAACGGGACTACGAAAAAAGTACATACCTAAGCGCATCAACGAGGGCTGGGGTCTCCAGCACATGAAGCTGTACGGCATGGATGATGAAATCATTATGAGCGGCGCGAATCTAAGCGAAGACTACTTCACCAACCGCCAGGATCGGTATCATTTATTCCGGTCCCGCGAACTAACCGATTACTTCCAAAGAATACACGATGGAGTTGCAGCATTGAGCTTCGATATCCAGCCCAGTGACGAAGAGGGAAAGGGAGGGTATAGCATGACTTGGCCGTCAACAAACGCCGCTCCATCACCACTCTTGGAACCAGCACAGTACAGGAAAGCGGCAGAAAGGCATCTCGCACACCTCCTCACGCCGACAAATTCTCCAAAAAAATTACCTTCTCCGGCATCCACGTCGACATCCCCATCAACATTAACAACAACAACAATCTACCCTATCCTCTCCCTCGTCCCCCTCCTCCCTTCCTCTACCGAACTCCCTGCCCTAACCACAATCCTAACATCGCTCACCCGCGCCCCCTTATACCCCAGCACCTGGACCTTTACCGCAGGCTATTTCAACATGACGCCCTCGTTCCGCCGCCTCCTGCTCTCTACACGCCCCGCATCCGGCACCGTACTAACCGCGCACCCGCACGCCAACGGCTTCTACGGGTCTAAGGGTGTAAGCGGCATGTTACCAGCGGCGTACACGCACCTAGCGAGGATGTTCTTGCGGAAAGTGAAGTATGAGGGATTGGAGGGGAGTGTGGTGTTGAAGGAGTGGCGGAAGGGTGTTGTGGGAGAGAGAGAAGGGTGGACGTATCATGCTAAAGGGTTATGGGTTTGTTTTCCCTCTACCCACCCTTTTACTGCCTCGTCGTCTTCTGATATGCGGACTGCGTCGGAGCCGGAGACGACTGCACCCGGCAGTGGAAATGAGAATCAAGATCCCAGCCTCACAGTCATTGGCTCCTCAAACTACACCAAGCGCTCCTATCAACTCGATCTCGAAGCCAATGTCGTCATCGCTACCACAGACGCTTCGCTGCGGCGCCGCTTGGGCGACGAAGTCGCGTGGCTGGGTGAGCACGCACGGGTTGTTGAGGAGGCGGAGTTTGAGAAGCCAGAGAGGAGAGTTGGGATGAATGTTCGAATGGCGATGTGGGCTGTGAGGGTTCTTGGGGGTGCGCTGTAGGGAAGATTAACCTTTGTTTTTTCTTTTTTTAAAAAAACAAGACGTTGTTAGTCTTCTTCAGAGTGTAATGTTGCTGCTTTGATACACATACTTGACCCTAGTATGAGAAGACACAACTCCTGGAAATATTAAAAAGCTATGCCTACCAAGGTTCCAACGTCCCCATTTCGCTGTACGCAGACGTGAGTCTATCTATGGGACCGCGTCTTAAGCTTTTAGTCCCGCCATCCACCCCCAGTCAACTGCCCCAGGTTCATACATGAGAAACGATAGTGCACAAATAATACGTAATACCGTAACAATAAATTCTTGCATAACAACGCCTCATCTTTGTAATTATCGAACACTATAAGAGGAGAGGAGGGAAGCTATATATTGGGTATCTATCTATTCGAGAAACGTGTCAAAGTATTCAAAGAAAAAGTGATCAAACTCTAGGAGAAGAGGAGATGAAATCGGAAACAAACATCCTCAGTCGAATACGCTGTGAAAAGAAAAGTTCCGAGCATCTTGTACACCCCCGCACCCACCCTAACGTGTATCAATACTCCTGTTGTGGGAAGAAAGGGGGTGGGGGTTACATTGGCATTGACTTCTGAGTCGGAGACAATCTCTTTGTCTCACTCAGTCGAGGCCCAGCAATTTCGAGTTGCTTTCCAAACCACCAGCCCACGGTTACCCACGACGCGACTTAGAGTATCCCAGACACCGTCGTCGGCAAAGTCCATGTCGTCGAGGTTGAGATGCTGTCTATAGCTCCAGACCTCTTCCAGTGAGATGCTTTTGCGCTTGCCAGAGCCCTGGTATGGGTTGAGAAAGTAGGCTGATCGGGGTGCTACAAGGTATACAGTGCCGCGACCATCGACTCGTGGGGGCTTTCGGGTCCGACAAGGCGGTAGCGCTTCTTTGACTTTTTCGAGCATCTGCTCGCCGGGACAGCCCATTAGGTCTACTGACTTGAGCTCCCCATTCTTTCCGTTCAGCAGCCATGTGGGCGGACTGTATGTCTTCCACCAAAAAGCGTGGGTGACGGTCTCGTTCGTCTTTGCAATGTTCATCTGTACGGGAACGATACCACCTTGATGGTACACGCCCATCAATACGCCCAAGATCAAGTTGAAGACGATCCACATAGCTATCCATGGCTTCTTGAAGACAGGGCTTGGTAGGCGTACGGAAGATAATATCAATGGTACTGCAGGTAACAAGAAGCGCGCCTCTTGGTGTGGGAAGATGCTGAGTAAAGCGACACCGGACAAGGCCGAAATCAGAACCATGGTAATATTCGCCCTGCGCAAGAAGAGTAAGAGCGGGGCTGCAGGTCCCAAAAGTTGAGGAAGATTGACCAGGAAGTGTTGGTAGCGTGGGTGTATGCCATGTTGGGCAAGGTTCTCTGAATCGGAATTGTAGGTGAAGTTGTTGAAAGGCGTGATAACGGCACTTTGGAGGACTTTGGAAAAGGTAAATTCGCCCGGGGTATAAAATGCCGTATCCACGCAAATTGCAAGGAAAGCTGTTGAAAGAGCGAATGCGGTCAGGAATATCAGAGAGAAAGGTCTGTGAATGTTAGTAATGTTCGAGGAACGGCAGGGGACGAACTGACTTGCGCTGGAAATGGGGTAATAACGTTGTCGCAGGTAGGAGCAAAAAGGCGGGGAAGGTAATGCGATTAAAGATGCCTACGACGACCATAAAGCCCAAGATGGACGAGGCCAGGATGCTGGAGCGCTTCTGCAACTTGGGTTAGCTGCATGTCCTAGATGGGCAGGCGGGCCGAAGAAGTCATACCTTGTCGCCCGTTATCCTTTGTATCAGCACCAGGCTCCAGAGCACCAGCAACGTCTCGAGGCTGTTGGAGAAGGTATGCGTTTGGAAGGTCCACGTTACATACGACGATGCGACGAGGACTACGGCGACGCGCCGAGCGCGGGGTGAAGCGACTAGTTCGTGGATTGCCCAGTCCTCCATGACGACGCTCAGCGACAGCATGAGCACACGCAGCGCCCAGTATACGACCGACGGCGAGACATCACAGTCGAAGCCCTCCCACAACCAACGCAGAACATACATGGGCCAGCCGTATGCGAGCCATAGCGGGAAGGTGCTGCGGATGGGCTTGTCCGAGGTGAATTCCCATGTTTCGTGGACGGGGTAGGAAAAGACGCGTCCTGGCGGCTGTCAGTTGTCATCATGTTTGTGCACGCCATTGCAACATACCCGCGACTACCTCTGGGCCCTGGAAGTTCTCGTCTGGGTGCAAGTAACTGGGCGACAGGGCAAAGTAGATGCGCACTAGGATGAGGAAGAAATAGACTCTCCTCCACATGATGCTATCAGTCAGGGTGCGCCGTGGTTAGAAATGGCGGGGTTGGGCAGGCGCATGTCTGTTGTGGTGGTGTTGTTTGCATGTACAAAAGTGAGGCCAGCGGATGTTTTAGTGCTGGGCTACGTCAAGCAACAGTTGCATGCGGAAAGGGGGGAGGGGGCCGATTGATTATGATAGCGAGTGATAAGAGGATAGGTTGGAACCACATAGCGAGCAAAAAAAAAGAAGCATAGATGATACACCAGACTACTGTCAGGCGGCTTGATCAGATGCCATGTGGCTCCAAGGCTGCACTCGAGGCTGCTAACTCGGACTTAAGCCCATGCTACAGCTGCGGATCCGGTCGCAGGCAGAGAAGTCACGTGACAGAACCTCAGTGGTATACCGCCATGGGTTCTATCGAGGATATGTGTACACTGTGAATCCCCACGATGCGACAGGTAAACGCCTGCCCCGATCCAACTTTGTAGTAGACAACGTCGTCACAAGGTACACGCTCTGTGCAAACCATGCGAATTTGTGTGGGTCAAAGTCATTACCTGTATATGTAATGACTGCACCATCGAGACATCAAGATATCCAATGCACGTAAGGCTATGTGCAGGCCCTCAATACAGCACACGTTAGCTCCAGGCACCCTTCCAGCTTCCCACAACTTTGTGACTCGAATCTTCGCATTCTGGTTACTTGTACCGCCTGTGCCTGTTCGTTGGTGGAGGTGCAAACCAAGCTCCGTCTGCGAGCACCCTCAAACGCGGCGCAAATGGGAACCCGTATCTTGACAACGCTACAAGCAACAAAGCTCAATGAGAGTGAAAGCGGCATGAAACCAAGGCGCAAGCTCCAGTTCGCGCTTGACAAAGGGTCTCTTTGGCGATTGCAGCCTTGCGCTTTCCCTCGTTGGTCTGTGCTAGCCTAAGCTTCGCCTCTGGCTGGTGCGCCGGAGCGACCATGGTTGCCTTTCTCACCTTCACCAGTACGCAAACCTGGAAACTACCCTCTTGCCTCTATATAACCGTCTGCCTCCCGACTCTTCGAAATTTTCCTCTCTCCAATTCACCCCCACCCACCACCCAGCCCCGCGACTTCCAATCCAGCGCAATAGCTTAACCGCAGCGACAGCTTACCCCACTTCTACACCTCTACTCTACGCCATTTCCCCAAGCCTACTGCCATGGCTGCTACTTCTGCCGACAGCGCCAAGCTCATCAGCATCACCACCTCAGATGGCGTCACCATGCAAGTAGAGCGCCCTGTTGCCGAGCGCTCCATCCTCATCAAGAACTTGCTCGAGGATCTCGGTGGTGAATCCGAGGAGTCCATCCCCATCCCCAACGTATGTACTTCTTCACTTTCGCTGCGCAAAGAAAAGTCACTAACCAACTGCAGGTGAACGAGGCCGTCATGAAGAAGGTGCTCGAGTGGTGCACCCACCACAAGAACGACCCGGCCGCCACCCAGGACGACGACTCCGACTCGCGCAAGAAGTCGACCGACATCGATGAGTGGGACCAGAAGTTCATGCAGGTCGACCAAGAGATGCTTTTCGAGATCATCCTCGCCGCCAACTACCTCGACATCAAGGCTCTGCTCGACGTGGGCTGCAAGACTGTCGCCAACATGATCAAGGGCAAGTCGCCCGATGAGATCCGTAAGACATTCAACATCCAGAATGACTTCACCCCCGAGGAGGAGGAGCAGATCCGCCGCGAGAATGAGTGGGCCGAGGACCGCTAGAAGCAGAAGAAGACGCTTCCTTGAATCTCTCTTGTGTCTCGCATACGGTTTCGCGCATAGTCTCGGCGGGCCACTGGTGTATGTATGCGTGTCTAAATAGGTTTCCTCTCCGGCGTAGCGGAGTTTTCTCACGGGTGTGACATCTTTCCGCGTGAGTCCTTGTTGCTGGAATCATGTCTTTGGTTCAAGAACGAACCAATAACCACCAGCCGGTTATGAGTTCGGATGAACGCGGCTTACCATGGATCGCATTTGAATGTGTCCTTGTCTGCGACTGATTACCGGTAGCCCAATGAAAACAGCAAAAAACCAGATGTTCTTCTTTCGTGTAAATGGGTTTGTTAACGTCGATACCTTTACCTCGGCTTTGAACATGACGTGATGTGATCCAAGACTGACGATATCCTGTGCATTGTGACTTGACCCAGGATGAAAATGTGTACGCTTCAAACGGTAGCACTATAACAGGCAGTTGAAGAGAGAGAGAGAGAGAGAGAGAGAGAGAGAGATTTACCATGTTGAACCTTGATCGCTATATTCGAGTTGAGCATATCTACATTTTCCATCATCATCAAGAGCCATGCATGCCGCGCCCAGAAAAAAAAACGCCAGATAGCCTGTTATACCACCATGACAATGTATCTATTCATCGGTGCATCCACCTCAAATTCTCAGTGGAACTAAACTTCTTCTTTACCAACCCCTCTTGGCAAGCTTCTCCTCCTCGCCCATACTGCCACAGTTGATGCCAACCATGGCCTCGCCCAAATCCATGCTAACTTCCATCAGCACCTTGGGATCTTTGTAATGCGTCACGGCCTGCACAATAGCCTTTGCACGCTTCGCCGCATCTCCCGACTTGAAAATGCCCGAGCCAACAAACACACCATCACAGCCCAACTGCATCATAAGCGCGGCATCAGCAGGCGTGGCGACACCACCGGCGGCAAAGTTGACAACCGGCAGTCGTCCCAAGTTGGCCGTTTCCTTGAGCAGCGCGTAGTCGACCTGCAGGTCTTTGGCGTACACGCGCAGTTCCTCGTCAGACATTGTTTTGGCGCGGGCGATCTCGCTGTTTACGGTGCGCATGTGGCGCACGGCTTCAATGACGTCGCCGGTTCCCGCTTCGCCTTTTGTACGGATCATGGCTGCGCCTTCGGAGATGCGGCGGAGCGCCTCGCCGAGACCGCGGCACCCGCACACAAAGGGGATGCGGAAGGGGTGCTTGGATACGTGGTGAATGGCGTCGGCGGGGGTCAGGACTTCGGATTCGTCAATGTAGTCCACGCCGAGGGCTTCGAGGATCTACAATTGCAACAAGTTGTTAGCGGCTGGGACAAGTCTGCTGTGGGTCTGAGGTGAGGGATAGTTTGACGGACCTGGCATTCAACGAAATGACCGATTCTCGCCTTGGCCATGACGGGAATGGTGACTGTGTCCATAATCTCCTTGATCATCTTCGGGTCGCTCATGCGTGCCACGCCACCCTGAGATCGAATGTCGGCGGGGACGCGCTCGAGAGCCATGACGGCCGAAGCACCGGCTTCTTCTGCTATCCGTGCCTATACACATATACTTGTCAGCCAATTGAACCTTTCATGAGGAGATATATGCTAGAGATAAGTCGCTGTGGTTATGTGTGGGTTGTTGCGTGGGAACACGGCATTGCGACTCTGCTTGCAGCAAAAGACATCGTTGTACGTACTTGTTCGGCGTTCACAACGTCCATGATGACTCCGCCCTTGAGCATGCGTGCCAGACCGGCCTTGACGGCAAAGTTGTTCTCGCCATCTTGTGCGCTGTGGCCGTTTGTGGTGGGGAGTTCAGTCGCCATTGTGTCGTGTTTCGTTGTGTCGGGAAGTTGTACGAATGTAACAATTGCAATCGGTGGCAAAGGGTGGGAGACGGATGACGGATATGAAGTCAATTAGTAGGGAAAAAAAAGTTACTCGCAGCGGATACGATGAGGTGTTAAAGTCCAAGTAAGAGAGAAAATCAGGTAAGATCGTGAGTCAAAGCGACCAGCAAAAGCGCAATGTATTACATGTACATGTACCCGCGGCCATCGCAATATTTTTCTTGCCTTTGTAAGGTCCCTCCATCCCGCCGTCGCAAACCTCAGAGCTTGCCCCGCCATGGTCCGCGTCGTAGGCGCCTTCTAGACCCCGCTTGGCGCCTTTTGACAAATGCCATGGTAAAGCACCAATCACGCCTTGGAGACCAGTGGATGCCATGCCCGTGAATTGCCGTCGGGTTTAGCCAGAAGGGTCTGTCTTCTTCGAGTACAAGGTTTCAATTTGCAGTACCGAAGTTGTTGCTCTGCTTTACTGCCGAGATGGGTACACTCATCTGATGACATTTCGGGCCAAGTGGGGTAATGGCCACCCTGGACCCTGAGACACGCTGGAAACGCCAGGCTCCATACTTGCCGGATATATACAGTGCCAACGCTGCGCGTGTGCCAATGCCGTGCCAATACTAACCACTACTACCCTGTTGTACCGAAGAGTGCTTCCCGATCATACGACACTACTTATTTAGTATGGTGCTGTCTCCCGCTTCAACCACGCCAATGTCAGGGAGTCATTCTCGAAGAATTTGCTCGTCTTCTCGAACACTTCCTTGTGGTATTCGTTGATAAACGTCTTCTCGTCCTCTGTAAGCAGGCTCATATCAACGAGCTTCCTGCAGTGTGGAGTCATCGTTACATGCTCAAAGCCGAGATATGGTTTGTCGCCAAACTTGTGCTTGGTTTCGACTTCCTTGACCATGACCATGTTCTCGATGCGAATACCAAACTTTCCGTCTTCGTAGTAGCCGGGCTCATCAGATACGACGTTTCCGACGGCCAACGAGACCTCTGAGTATTGTACTCTAGTGCCAATGCCTATCGGGCCTTCATGCACGTTGAGGAAGGAGCCAACACCATGTCCAGTGCCGTGACGGTAGTCAAGGCCCTCTGCCCACAGGAACTGACGAGCGAGAGAGTCTAAAGCGAACCCAGTTGTGCCCTTTGGGAACTTGACACGCTCAAGAGCCATGTTGCCTTTAAGCACAAGTGTGTATGCCTTGCGCTCCATTTCTGACGGCTCCATAAAGTGCATTGTGCGTGTGGTATCCGTGGTACCGTCCCGATATTGCGCTCCGGAGTCGCAGAGGTAGATGGCTGTTGGGTCGATGACTGAGCACGCGCCCTTTTCTGGCTTGTAGTGGATCACAGCCGCGTTCGGTCCCGTCGACGAGATGGTATCAAAGGAAAGACCCATGAACATGTCCTGCTTCTTGCGAATCTCTTCTAGTTTGTCCGCACCGTCAACTTCGTCCAACGTGGCCTTTTTGTTGATCAACTGGTCCTCCAGCCAGGCGAAGTACTCGCTCAGTGCAGCTCCGTCGCGGATGTGACATTGTCGCATGCCTTCCAGCTCGACTTCGTTTTTGACTGCCTTTGCGTCGCCGACTGGGCTGCGGGTCTCCTCGACTTTATCCTCTCCGCCAAGGGCCTTGTTAAGCGCCCAAGAAGCCCGGTTCGATGTCAGGAATTTCTTTTTTGGGGCGTCCTTGTCGCTCGCGGCGAAGAGCTCCCTGCTCAGTGCTGTAACATCGCCGAATATTTGCTCGTAAGGGCGGATGGTGACCTTGTCGCCCAAATGCTTCTTGACTTCCTCGGGGAGCTTGCTCTCGTCGACGTAAAGTGTGGCTGCAGTGGGCGTGACTACGGCGTAGGAGAAGAAGACAGGGTTGTACGGGATGCTGGGCAATGTTAGTCGGGTCTGCTCAGCTAGAAAGGTGACACTTACTCGCTGCCACGGAGGTTGAAGAGCCATGCGACCTCGTCGAGCATCGACACGACAAAGCCTAGGCTCTTCTTCTTCTCCAACTCCTTTCGCACATCTTCAATCTTATCACTGAAGCTCTTACCGGAGTACTTCTCAGGCTGCACTATGACCTTTTCGCTTGGGCGAGCCGGTCTCTCGCTCCCCCATACCAAATCGACCAAGTTCTCATCAACGGCTTTGTACTCGCCGCCCTTCTTTTTGATCTTCTCAGCGAGCTTGCGAGCGTCTGCTGCGGTGACAACACTCGGGTCGACACCAACAACTTTGCCTCCCTCAGCCTGGTCTGCGGCCCATTCCTGGATGGTGGGTACGTCCTGTATGCCCTGCTTCAGCAGCTCCCAGTTGCTGTCCAGCTGCTTCTCGGCCTGGTTGAAATAGCGTCCATCGGTCGAGAGGGCTGCCTTCTCATGGGTAACGACAGCATAGCCAGCAGAGCCAGTAAAGCCACTGATGTATGCTAGGTGGTGTCAACGGATGCGATGCGATGGGCAGCGGGGGTCCTGACCTCGACGGGCGTCACATGGGGCAATGTACTCGCTCTGGTGGCTGTCTTCCGAGGGCACCACTGCAGCGGGTCAGCCATTTGTTTATCGGTGTGCATGCGTGCGAGCATACTATAGATGTCGACATTGCGCTCCTTCATGAGCTTGCGCAGCTCGGCCAGCCGGTGGGAAGTGTCTACTTTGGCCATGTCGATAGCACGCAGAGCAGCAGAAGCGTGAAAGGGTCTGACGGGAGAAAATAGCGTCTTTGCGGCTACATATGCTGCACCTGTCGCGTGGGACCGCCCTAGGATGCGCGAGAGTAGCATAGGTGATGGACACGCTGGTTCGCGCCTACGATCGGGACATGCACGACACCCCGCCAAAGCTTCGCAGGGCTGCCACCAAGTCCCGCACTAGGCGCAGTCGCTCAGGGCCCCGATCAAGCCTCGCCGGCCGGCCGACTCGTATTTATTGCAACATGGCTGTCTCCTGCACGCGGTGGTGAAGACCATGGACTCGCATGGCCGCCGCTTGCTGTTGATTCTGCCCCACTGCACGCCCAGGTAGACGCGACTCACCGTCACATCACCACCCTGCCTATTCCCACATCTCATTTCAACCCTGCGCCGCGCAGCCTGATTTGTCTTCTAAAAAGACTGGAGAACTATGTCCGGCCTGCGATAATCCTGACACATTCGTTACCCCCGCTGTTACCCCCCGTGTCCTGTAAGTTGTCCAGTTTGCTTTTACCTGCTCCTTCCAAGATTCGTTCCAATCACCCGATCGCGCCTTGCTACTTTTGGTATCACTCAGGCTAGTTTTTGGGTGAATGCATCCCCACATCACGTCCACGGTGGCGTCCGGACAGCCCTACGTACTTCAGCCCACACCTTCCATTGTGCCGCCTGTGGGTTCTATACGACTAGTGCCCTGGCACATACGACCGGCCATTGCAAGCTCCGATCAGCACAAGGAACTGCCATCGCACCATTAGAAGTTCAAGTTGCTGATATCAACCAGATCCAACATGGCCAGCAACGGGACGCAGCCGTTCCCTCTGCCTTACGAGGAGATTGAGCGTCTTGTCAAGTCCTTATATGAGCCCGGCCAGGCCAAGAAAATTTCAGAAACTGAGGCCACCTTGCGCGTGCTCCAGCGCTCACCTCAGGGTTGGGAAATTGCAAATGCTCTCCTGAAGAGCGACAATGAGCAAGTCCGCTTCTTTGGCGCTCTGACCCTTACCGTAAAGCTGAACGCCGACTCAACCGAGCTGAGCGAAGAAGATTCGGAGCAGCTGTTATCTACGCTTATTCATCACCTCGTCTCCCGACCTACATCATCTATTGCAACCCGGAAGGTCAGCTCAACCTTGGCCCAGTACTTCAGCAAGCCTATCTCAGTATGGACTCACTGTATCAGGAGTCTGGCCGCGTCCTTTGCCGCTCAGCAACCAGTTTTGGACGACGCGCTCGGTCAACATTCTTCGACATGGGATCTCCTACCACAGTTCTCAGATGAGCAACTTCTTGTCATGCTTGATTTTGCCATGAGCTTGACAGACGAAGCTAAGAAGCCAACCAACGTTGCAGACCGGAAGCCGCAGGAGCGCATGGTAGCCAACGTCGAGAGTGCCGAGATACTCCTTCACGTGTCATTCGGTCGTGGTATTAAATGGCTTTCTGTACCAATTGATGACCCAAGCTATGCAGATTCAGTGCAACAAGGAGAGAAGATTTGTATCGCGGCCCTGAAGTGCTTCACCGGATGGATCTTCTACGCTCAATCAGAATTCAAAGACGACCTGGAGAAGCTTCAACACCTTCGGTCCATCAACGAGCTCGCCCTGACGTGCTTGGAGTATCATGTTGAGGATGCTATGGAACTCGTAGCCGAAATTCTGGAAAACTACCCTACCTTCTTCGAATCAAAACATCAGGAGATGCTGTGGTCAGCTATATCGGGCCCATGGGGTTTGGAGATTCTGAAGAATTTGGATGCCGAAACCATCTCGCTCGCTCGAATTATTGTAGCTTACGGCCAGATTCTACTTGAGTCCAAGGTTATCTACCAGCAGCCCGAGAACGCGCACTATCAACAAGTCATGTCTTTCTTGCATGATCTTCTCAAGTACCCAGAGTCAGTGGGTGCGGAAGATGAGGTCGCTCCCGTAGTGCTTGACTTCTGGAGTAACTATGTCAGCTCTATTGCCGAAGAAACATTCTTGTACGCCTCTGGAGAGCTGCGCCCGGAATGGATGGATACTGCCAAAGCCAATGTCCTTCAAGCGATATCTGAGCTCGTCCAAAAAATCATTTACCCGTCATCTGAGGTTACCGATTCCTGGGATTCCGATGCCAGGAAGACATTCAAGGTGTTTCGTATTGATGTCCGAGATATAATCATGGATGCATATGATCCCTTGCGTGACGTGTTGACTGATCAGTTCGTCAACTTTGCTCTACACGGGCTCAGCGCGAGCAAGTGGCTGGATCTCGAGACTGGGCTATTCGGTCTCATTGCGATCGCGGATGCATTGAACCTGCATTCAGATGAGCGACTACTCAAATTGTTCGAGCAACCTTTATTCTCGACTATATCTAACAGCCTTGCTGTACCTGCGATAACCCGGAGAACGGCTGTTGAGCTCGTCGCCTCTCTAAATCACTTCTTCCTTCGAAATCCGCAGTTCCTTCCCCAGGTCCTCCCTTTCCTGCTTGCTGCTCTGGCCCAACCCGCAATCGCACACGGAGCTGCAAAGTCCTTCGCTTCGCTCTGTTCCGAGTGCCGCAAGTCCTTAACGGGGGAGCTGACGTCGTTCTTCCAAATGTATGAGCAGTTCATTACCTACGCAACTGCGGAAGAGTTTACCAAAAGCATGGTTCTGAAAGGTATTGCCGCAATCGTACAAGCTCAGGATACGGAGGAGAAGCAATTAGAAGGCGTACGGCAACTCTTCCAGTACATTACCCGCGATGCCATGCAAGCAATCAACATCACCAAGGAAGGCGGAGATGCAGAACAAGGCCAAGTGCTCGCACTGACAACACTGAAGTGCCTGTCCAGCGTTGGGAAGGCTATGCAAGCTTCCGATGAGGAAGTGGTAGACCTGGAGTCTGACAAAGCGCCTTCCACGTTCTGGCTACAGGGACCAGGCAAAGAAATCCAAAACCAGATCATCAATCTGGTCAGCTATATGACGCAGGTATTTCCTGGAAATGACGAGATCATTGAAGCTGCGTGCAGTGTCCTCCGGACCGGATTTAAAGAGACAGTCTCAGGACCCTTCGTCTTGCCGATCTCTGCAGCGATCGATTTCATTACCAAAACGACCGTGCTCACTCCCAGGTTGCCGTTCGTGCTGGAAACAGCATGCTGCTGGATCTCGTCACACAAGCATCATCAACCTGAGGGTTTTTATGAGCAAGCTCAGCGTCTGCTCCGGCACAATCTGAGTATTATGCAAGCTCTGCAGCACCCGAGAAATGACCCGGAAATCGCTGTTGGTTGTATTGAGCTCATCCAAAACTTCATCAATGCTGATCCACGTATCTTGACGCAAGAGTCCCCCGAAAATTTATCTGGAATGTTTGGCTTCACAGTCGAATCGATCAAATCGCCTGAGGTTTTACCGAAACGTGCGGCCGCCAAGCTATGGAAAGATATCTTCGAGCTGGCGGGAAACACACATAGTCCGCACTATGTCACATCACAGGAGATTGTAGCCCATTTTGGCCCCTCTGTATCTCTTGCGCTGATCGCGAACGTGTGTGGAGAGGTGGACTTTACCAGCCTGGAGCACATCGTCGCACCCCTTCGTGCCTTGATCAGGGCCGACAAAAACGCGAGGGCATACATCACAAACTCGTTGGCGCAACAGCCGCTTCTGCAGCGCTTCCAACAGGATCAGGGCGTTCAGGACATGGTGCGGAAGCTTATTGAGAGCATGTCCAGGTATGTCTGGAAACACTTATGACAGTGCATTGAGACGCTAATGTGTACAGAAATGCAAAGAACGGTGCCGCATTCAAGGACACCGTAAAGGTTTTTTGGCAGAGTTGCAAACAACTGCAGATGCAACTGCAGCCACAGGCGATGAACCCAGCCCATCGCTTCACTCATAGCTTCCCCCAACCGAGCGCGTACTGACCAACTGTTCAACCAAACGCTAAGCTTAAAATTCGGCAAATGCAGCCATAGCAAAGGTTAGGCCAAATGACAATTTGAACGCGACATTGTCCCGGACCATGGATTGCACGTTCATGGACTTGATCCGGCGCTGGAGGAATGAATATGGTATGACATGAATACCTCGCGACTCGATGAACTAGCAATGTGTCAATTTTATCTTCTGTTTTCCAAACACAAGCATGTACGGCGGGTAGACGGGAAATGCGTAGTCTACAGAGATATCCCAGGATGCATGCAAGGCGTTACAGGGCATGCGCCATAGACATTTCAATGAAACGAGTGATCTAGACGTTTAACTCACCTGCAAAGCGAAGATACCTAGTCCAATCAATATGGCTAATGGCTTGCTGAAGACACTGATTCCCAATCCTCCTACCACACCTAGAATGCTTCCCAAGCTGATTTGTCGAATTGCTTGGGGATTCACGGCACCTGACTGAGTGATAACTGGTGTTCTTGCTTCCGCGGCGTAATTGTTCTTCAAATCATGGGTGATCTTGGTAATTGGGTCCGGGCCATCACAGCGTATACGCTGTGCATTTCGGAATTGATATGCTAGAAGTGGTGTTGAGAGTATGAGTGGGGTGCTGAGCATCAAGCCTCTGCGGAGGCCGGGTAGAACAAAGGACATATTGGCAGGTGGATGCGAGGGCCTAGGATAGCGGTAGAGCTGTTGCTGCTGGAGATATGCAGAGAGCTGTTTTTCGAGGGTTTGATCGGCTTTAGTGACGCGAGTGGAAGAGCCGATAGCACGGGTCGGTAGAAGGATGTGCGGGGCCGAGATGGATACAGGGGGTCGGCTCCTCGTCAAACCAGTCAATCCCAATGGCGTTCGGTACATGGATGTTTGTGCAGAAGCAGAAAGCTGACATTTGGGAAAGTCGGGCTTCCGAGGTAGTGATGTCATTGGCTCTGATGGGGGCGTTTTCTCACCAAACTGCTTTAGGCCTAGAGCTTGGACCCTGAGTTCAGAGCCTCCGAACCGTAACGTCGCGTCTTGCGACACCCTGTTGGACGTGTCAAAACCCCCTGGGCATTGAACTGGCGCTTCGTCATGACAACTTTCGCTTCTTGAACATCTCAATCATCCAATTCGCAGGTAATAGCGGCACAATGACGCTTCGAATAGTTCTTCTCACGATCGCGAACCTGTTGATTCCAGTCGCCATTCTGGTCTTTGCCACTGGCTTCTTCCCGTACAAACCTTTTATGCCCGGACTCGCTGAGTATGAAGAGATTGGATTTTCCGAGAATCTCGGAAAGAATTGGCAGAACCCGCCAGATGCGCCGTTCGACAAGGTGGTCTTTATGGTTGTCGACGCGCTGAGGAGCGATTTTGTATATGGAGAGGACAGCGGCATGAGTTTCGTGCAGAGGTACGGTCATTGGCATAGAAATCCGTTACGAAATCGCATCGCAGTTGACAATTCTCCAGTATGATACGCGACGGAACCGCCCTTCCGTTCACAGCCCACGCGACCTCCCCTACCATTACCATGCCACGTGTAAAAGCCATTACCACAGGCTCTATACCCTCCTTCGTAGACGTAATCCTGAACTTTGCCGAATCTGACACCACATCGACACTCGCGACGCAGGACACATGGCTTGCGCAGATCAAGGCCAAAGACTTTGAAACTGGCAAAGGGAAGCTGGTCATGTACGGTGATGACACCTGGATCAAGCTCTTCCCAGACGTCTTCGAGCGTGCAGACGGAACGAGCAGCTTCTTTGTCTCGGTCAGTCACAAGCGCCCTGCCGTATATAGGAAAAATAGAATGTTGATCTTGATGTGCAGGATTTTACGGAAGTGGACAACAATGTGACGAGGCATGTTCCGAATGAGTTGCTGAATAGCGACTGGAACGCGATGATTATGCATTACCTGGGTCTAGATCACATTGGGCACAAGGCTGGTCCTAAGAGGTGAACGCAGCATTCAATCCAGACGTGCATTGTACTGATGGTTCTGTAGCCCCAATATGGTGCCTAAACAGGTTGAAATGGACGGAATCGTTCGCGACATCTACTCCGCTATCGAGAATGAGGATCACCTTTCAGACACATTGTTCGTTCTTTGCGGCGACCATGGCATGAACGATGGTGGCAATCACGGCGGCTCCTCCCCTGGAGAGACATCTCCAGCACTGGTATTTATGAGCCCCAAGCTCACCAAAATCACCAAATCCGCCGGTAGACAAAGTCCAGTGAAGCCAAAGAATGAAGGCGAGTTTGAGTACTACCGCATGGTCGAACAAAGCGATATTGCACCGACACTCGCTGGCTTACTTGGTTTCCCGATCCCTCAAAACAACCTCGGTGTCTTTTTGGAGGATTTTCTCGGCTTCTGGGATGCGCGTAAGTAGAGATCGTGCTGGATGATGAGTTACGGCGACTAATGAAGTGTAGCTCTGGATCGCGTACAGCTTCTCTACCGCAACGCGAAGCAGATAAAGAAAATGGTTGCAGCCAAGTACACCAACCTGAAGTTTGACGAATCACTTCCAGGGTCAGAGGCTGCGTCTGAGTGCGCGAGAGGGTCCTATGTACGTCCTGTGACACGCCGGCTTGGAAAGCTTAAGTTAACAATATGTGTAGACAACCGACGGCCAAACATTGGCGTGTCTTTGGCAAGGCGCCATTACTTCGGTAGTGGACGGGAAAAATGATGGCACAAATTTCTACAAAGTACGTTCTCTGTCGGTCGCTGATGAGAGCCAGTGCAATGTCAGGGTTCCAGATTCAGACTAACGGTAATAGTTCATGCGCATGGCTCAAGAAACCATGTCCAGCACGGCTTCCAACTACAGCCTACCGCGTCTCTTCATGGGTACAGGTCTAGCCTTGGTCATATGTGGATTGAGCTACTTCACCCTCCCTTCATTCCAACCTGTCACACCAGCCGGCATCTACTTCAGCCTATCGCTAGTGCTATACGCGGTCCTTATGTTCGCCTCATCCTACGTTGAAGAAGAGCACAACTTCTGGTACTGGACTACATCCGGCTGGTTCCTCTGCCTCTTTTTCAGCAACATGCGTAAAGAATGGCAAACCAACTGGATCTTCCATCCCGCCATCATGGCGCTAGCCATACACAGGGTTGTGAGGAGGTGGAACCAGACTGGGCAGAAATACGCCGGCGCTGATGATATCGTCAACAGCGGGATTTTTCACGGCAGAAACTCCATCATTCTATGGGCGTTGATTGGCGCTACATACATAGACATCACTATCCGGCTAGCCAGACATGTCGCGCGCTCCATTGCGACATTTGATGCTGAGCAGAAAGCTCGGGAAAACGTCGAGATCGACTCTACCGATCAGAACCGCATGTTTGGGACAATTGCCGTGATGCCGTTGTGCGGTACGGCTGTGGTCTTCAAGCTCGCCTTCACCGCAAAAGATGCACCGGAATTAACAAACGGCCTCAGTACAAGCTTGATGGCGAAGGTGGAAACCTTGGAACTTGTCGGTCTCGCACGCATGGTATTTGGCGGTCTCCTTCTAAGCGGATGCTGGATCACCTTCGCCGAATGGATCAGATCGAGCAAAAGAAGGAAACGCGGCGCCCAAGGCAACGGCGGTGAGTACACCTTTGCGTTTAGTTTCACAAAGACGCATTTCGAGTACTGATGACAAAACTCAGATCTAGCAGTCGCTTTCTTCGACCTAACAACCCTCTTCCTCCTCACACAAACAAAAGCCCAAAACATACCCCTCTACTTCCTCTTCCGCCTCCAATACTTTTTCCTCTGTAAGTCGTCTTCCCTCCCAGGACCCTAAATACAAATGATCAAAAGCTAACCACTTCAACCCCCGCCCCCCTAACAGCCCTCCTTACCCTCACCCCAACAGCAACAACACTAACCACCCTCCTCCTAACCCAAACCAGCTTCTTCGCCCTTGGAAACTCAAACGCAATCTCCTCCATCGACCTCTCAAACGCCTACAACGGCATATCTGGCTATAACATCCTCGCCGTCGGCGCTCTAGTCTTCTTCTCAAATTGGGGCGGGCCTTTATACTGGTCCTTAGCCGGTATTCTCCTCCTCGGCTCGCATGGCCGCACCCAGCGCTACGTCAATACAGCTGAACTGCATGTGGCGGATTGGGTGGCGCAGGAGCGCGAGTGGCTGAATGAACTTGCGCGTAAGGAGGATAGGGGGAGAGAGGTAAGGACAACGAGCAAGGAGTGGAGGCGTCATGTTGCTTTGTTGACGTTTTGGACGGGCGCGATGCTGGCGAGTGTTATGCTCGCTTGTACGGCGCTGAGACAGCATCTTTTTATTTGGACCGTGTTTAGTCCCAAGTTCCTTTTTGCGATGGCGTGGGGGATTGCATGGCATGCGGGGGTTACGATGGGGT
>LR132311.1:0-32250 GCA_900634815.1 Paradendryphiella salina | reverse complement strand
GGGGTGGAGAAGGGAACTTTGGCGGCGTTGTTTGTCTCTACCTCTTATCCTTTATATTCATGGCTCACTTTTCCTCATTTACTTGTGCGGGCGTGGCCTTGTTCCGGTATCTGTTGCTATGTTGCTATGTTGCTGTTTGTTGTTTTTGGTTGGTTTTTCTCCCCCTTCCATACTTTTCCCCTCTTCATCATCGTACATATCGCTACCGATACTACTGTTTCGTCACTAGCAAATTCTCCTAAGTGCCCTTTCCTTGTTCCAGTATTCTGCATCCATCATGTGCCTGGTTTATTGTCGTTGTTTTTGCTATTCAGAGGGAGGAAAGAAGGATGCTTTATGAAGTGAACAAGAAAGATGAACCAAGGACGAAGAGGAAGATGTTGGCGGGGGTAGAGGTGAGGATGTGTTTTACCTTCCTACATTCCTTTCTTATTCTTCATTGAGTGAGAAGCCACATGTGAAGAGTACAAGTTTATTTTATTCTATTGTTTCTTATTTTTCCATGGTTCGGAAACGACTCAATGCCAGAACATGCTTTCCATCTGCCTTGCATATGACTGGCATGTAAAGCCACGTGAGACTTCAAGTCAGATCTGACGTTGATGGTCTGCTGAATCGACACGTTGAGGATCCATCGAAAATCCATCCGGAACATGGCAAGGGCAGTGTTGCTCGCATGTCTTGTTTTTATTTTATTTTATTCCCTAGGGGAGCAGTTATCACTATGAAAGTGTGCTCACAGCCCTATCCAATAGCGACGTGGATCATCCCCACAAGCCGTAGAGTTGTGGGATTCGAATTTCACGTTCTGATCTCCAGTGCAAGCTCCCACGACCCGGTCACAATCAAGTCTTTGCCGCCGATGTATCACGAAACAAATGTCTATGGGTCATTCGGGCGGAGACGAACGTACCAATCCACCCCAGTACTTGGCGCGCAGCTTTGTCCAGAGACAATATAGGTGGAATCGATGGTCCATCTTCTTTGGTGTAAGACGGGTCTAATGCTACAGCTAGACAGCGACCCCTCGCCATGATTTCGGATGTTCTGAGTCGGGAATGGCGGTTCTTGATACAAATAGCTTTCGGATGTATGAAGACGCAGGGGTACGACACGCTGAGTAGTTCGCCGTACCCATGCATCCAGATATGTCGAGTCCCCTGGCTTCCCGTGGAATATTTTGAAGGCAAGCATGGTCGACAAGATCATCAATACATAAACTCCCCGGTGTGGGTGATTCGATGAAATCGAAGTCGAGGGCGAGAATGAGTTTCGTCGTTGTTTTCTCCCCGGGGGAAAAAAAAATGCGTCAACGACAACAGGCACACACTCCTTGAGAACTGGAAAAAGAAGAGGGATAGGGAGAGTGCAGCAAAACTCTGTTAGAGCCTCAAACTCCGTATACGATAATTGGTGGGTCTCCTGGGCCTTTTCGCGACAATCGTAACATTGCACGCCTGAGCGATCACGTGGAAACGACGACGACATAGAACTTCTTCAGACCCAAACCATGGCCTTTATTGACGCTTGCAATGATTGGGTTGAGAGGCTTGTCGACAGAATCACGGGTATCAGGCTTATCCTCGTAGTGTTTCAGGAACACACCGACAAATTGAGTAAAGTCGCCTTCCGGTACAAAGGAATTGGAGGGAAGAGAGTCTTTCACCTCATGTCTTCAAAGTAGCGGTAGGATTAGTAAGATGGCAGGCTTACACATGCAGTCAACTGGTGTACCTGACGAATCTAACAATACGTGAACGAACGAGGAAGAAGATGCTCCACACGTGTTTCAACAGCAAGATAGTAATTTCTCGATAATCTAAAGTCGATTCCCCATCAGAACATAAAATCCAGCGGTCAAGATAGCTAATCGTAAAACCCAAGAATCTTGTTCGCCCTGTCCAGAATGACCCTCTCACCAGGACCCAAGTTCGCGGCATCGCTATCCCACTCTTGCAGGCCCATGGACTGGCAGCCTTCGTCGCCAACCAACTGCTGCATGTCCTCCGCTCTGACACGTCCCACATGTTCACTCTCGCCAATACCACCGCCAAAGTCTGGACTAGGGGTACCATTGATGAAATTGGCGCGTTGTCGAGCAAGGTAGTTGGCATTGTCTTCAGTCATGGGGCAAGCCGGGATATACAGCACGCTGGAATCAGACTTTCCTGCATGCGTCTTGTCCACACTGTGAATAGTGTCGCAATGCCACGCAACGTAGTCACCAGGTCTGACTGTCGGCATGTGTATCATGGACTTTTGCAGGTTTAAATGAGGGTGTAGTAAGTGCGACAGTTCCTGACCGTGGCCTGGCAGTGCGCCATGTACCCAGGGTGTCTGTGTGGTGTCCATTTCCCAGTTGTCCGACGCAAGAAACTCGGCAGAGTTGGTGACTGCTTCGGAAGCTGTTTGTGCGCCAGGATCGACACCGCGTTTGGGCGAGAAGAAAGGCCGGAGGAGGTAGTAGGCTGTAGCTTTGGACAACAGCGGGTTCACGAGCAGTGTACCCTCGAGCGGTCCGGTCGTGGAGAGCGACAACCAGCCCTGGAACATGCGGAAAGCGCTGCATGCTCCGACGCCCTGGTGAAGATCTGAATTCACTGGCAGACGGCAGCTGGCCTCCCAGGGATCGAAATCTTCCCATCGGCCTTTCCAGACAGATTCGTATACCTTTCCAAGCCCGTATCCTTGTTCGTCCCAGCGCTCGACACTACCTCCGTCAACGTGTGGTCCCAGTGCGAATTTGGCATCGCCGGGAAGACGCATGCGTAGACGGTCGGCATAGCTTATGGGGTGCTTTGTAGATAGTGGCATGTGTGGGTTGACGCTGTGCCAGTAGGACATGAGGAAGCGATGCGCCTTGAGGAGGTTCGAGTTTCCGCGTGCGAGGAGCTGAGTGCGCGACCAGTAGAGCTCAAATACTTGAGGGTTGTCGGCAGGGAAGGCTACCAGGTCGTCAGGCATCGTCATCATCATATCAGCAGACGTCTACAACACTTACCCTTGGTCTGGGGGTTTTGCCGAATGTACTCCCGCAAGTCCTCCTTCCACTGCAGCGCTTCTTGCTCCGGCACCACGCCCCTCACAACGGCGACACCCCTCTTCCGTAGCTCATTGTTGAAGACTTCAGGCGCATTGTCGATATCCTTGAAGTCAATCTCTGGGATGACTTTGCTGCCCTGCTCGATAATGAGCGGGATCTCTTCGCGCAGATGGCGAAGAAGGCGTTCCCAAGACTCTCGTACTTCGCCTTCGTGTCCGCGTATCAGACGGGCCTTGAGCTGGGCATATTCGGGCGTCAAGGGCTTGAATTCCTGTCCTGAGAGCGAGGCAAAGGCGTCAGAGATGTCGCCTGCGCGCTTCTGGGCTTGTGTCGCTGCTGTGCGCAGCTGTGTTGTTGCGCGTCTTGTCGGAGATGGGATGGTTCGCAGCGCGGAGAGCATCATGGAGGAAGATGGGTTGATACTGGATACGATGGATTCGATGCTGCAACATGGCCTTTTCCATCCCCAGCAGCCGCCTATTATATGCCTTTCGTTGCGCCGACCTTCGTACGTAGCTCAGGTGCAGTTCCGACATGGAATTGAAGCTCAGGCTGTGATGGCACGATACAGTACCGGCGGAAGCGCTGCTCGGAAAAGTATAGCGCCTACGTCAGCTGTTCGCACGACTACATCCTCGTAATCGTCGCAACGTCTACAGTATCGGTCCCGACCTTCTTTGGCGCGCGACCTCGTCCTCTCCGACTTTCACGAATGAGCAGACGAGGAACGCGCTCTTCGGCGCAATGTGCCTGGAAAAGTGTCGGCTCCAGAGGTAGATTGGAGAGAGTAGGACCGCTTGCACTGGCCTGTTACCCCGCCATCCCACTCAGTCCAGCATCACTCCAGCCCAACTCAAGTTCCCGCGCCACGCCTAGTAGGTTAATGGGCAGGCTGAGTTGGCGGCCCGCAGTCCCACTGACCGCCCTGGTCATCGTGAATCCTGGTGGGCAGAACCGACGTAAAAGTATAGCTTTGTCATGTAGGATGAAGCTATAACCTCCAGTAATCGTGATGTTGGAGCGGGGTCCATGGGCTGGAGGAGCCATTGGCAAGACGGAGGAATAGACTATAGCCCGCTTGAGCTGGGCGGAGCCATACCAAGTTCCTCATGTGTCTTACTGCGCTTCCGTCAAGGTCTTGTCGACGCGTGAGGACGGTTACGGCGGGACGTCCTCCGCAGCCAACACTGCAGTCCGAGGTACCACGTATATGAAGTATAGCTGTCCCGCTGCTGCGGTTTGGACCTCTGTCTTTCTGCTCTCTACATTGTCAGCTTAGAAAGTCATCCTTGACATTAGACCAACACAATCCAGCCCATAATGTCGCAGTCGTACTTGCCGAAGGATTTCCTGTGGGGATTTGCAACAGCGAGGTTCGTCTGACCCAGCATTCTCCACCTTAGCGATACCCCACCAACGATGGTTGTTTGAGGGCCACTTTGTTGTCACATACTGAGTTTGGAGAAATCTCCAGTTACCAGATCGAAGGCGCACCGCATGAAGATGGCCGCGCCGATTCCATATGGGACTCGTTTTGCCGCATCCCGGGCAAAATTGCTGGAGGAGAGTCGGGTGAAGTGGCCTGCGACTCTTACCACCGCACTGATGAGGACATTGCTCTCCTGAAGGAAATCGGCGCAAAATCTTATCGCTTTTCCCTTTCGTGGTCCCGCATCATACCACTCGGTGGACGCAATGACGCCGTAAACGAAAAGGGCCTGCAGTACTATATCAAGTTGGTCGATGACCTCCGAGCTGCAGGCATCGAGCCCATGATAACGCTATTTCATTGGGATCTCCCTGACGAGCTGCACAAGCGATATGGGGGCATGCTAAACAAGGACGAGTTCGTGAAGGATTACGAGAACTACGCCAGGGTGTGTTTCAAGGCTTTCGGTTCCAAAGTAAAATATTGGATCACCTTCAACGAGCCTTGGTGCAGCTCCATTCTTGGTTATAGCACTGGCCTCTTTGCTCCTGGTCGTTGCAGTGACCGGAGCAAGAGCGCAGAAGGTGACAGCTCAAGGGAGCCATGGATCGTCGGCCACTCGTTCCTCATTGCTCATGGTGCGGCAGTCAAGGCTTACCGTGATGACTTCAAGGCACAGGATGGAGGCCAGATTGGCATCACCCTCAACGGTAAGCCATCACCGCGTGTTTTCCGTATCCCCTGTAGACGAGACTTTCCAACTTGAACAGTACTCCGTGCAGAGAAGCGGTCGGAGGCTTGGCAACCGGGCAGGCAAATTCAAGCATGAACTTGTTGTACTGATATGCAATGTAGGCGACTGGACTGAACCCTGGGATCCCGAAGATCCAAAGGACCGCGAGGCCTGCGACCGGAAGATTGAGTTTGCCATTTGCTGGTTTGGTGATCCCATCTACTTTGGCAAGTACCCAGATTCCATGCGCAAGCAGCTGGGCGATCGGTTGCCTGAGTTCACACCGGAAGAGGCGGCTCTCGTCAAGGGAAGCAACGACTTCTACGGCATGAATCACTACTGTGCCAACTATATTAGGCATAGGGACACGGAGCCTGAGCTCGACGATCATACTGGCAACATGGACATCCTTTACCAGAACAAGAAGGGCGAGTGGATTGGCCCAGAGACTCAATCCGTCTGGCTGAGGCCGATGCCCTTGGGCTTCAGAAAGCTGATCAAATGGCTTAGTGATAGATACGGCGGCCCAACCTTCTACGTGACCGAAAACGGCACCAGTCTCAAAGGCGAGAACGACCTGCCCCTCGAGAAGCTACTCGACGATGAGTTCCGCTGTGAATACTTTAGGGGCTACATTGGGGCCTTGGCCGACGCTCATACCTTGGACGGCGTGGACGTCAGGGGTTACTCCGCGTGGAGTCTCATGGAGTACGTCATCCCACACCATCCATCCTTTCACTTGTTTTGCGCGTCTGTTCTTACACTTGAAACCCCATTCTTCCTATCTGCGCATTCCTATCTCTTCGGAGCTTGGGTATCAGGTTTATTCGTCATGTGTGCCACGCGTAATCGACGTCGCGTCGGAGCAGGCCGATTTTTTCTCTCTCCTAGCTTCAAACACACACACCAAAATCTTTCCCGTGGTGAAACCAAGATAAGATTCGCATTGTTCATACTGACGTGATCGTACCTGCAGCAACTTTGAGTGGGCCGAGGGCTATACCACACGCTTCGGCGTCACCTACGTCGACTACAAGGGCGGCCAGAAGCGATACCCTAAGAAGAGCGCGCGAGAGATCTCAAAAATCTTTGAGAAGTACGTTAAAAAGGAGTAGTCTGACGAATATGGCGTAGGACGGTGAAGTCGGGTGTGCATGCCATCAAATCAATCGCGTGCATGAATGGGCAATGGTTCAGGCCCTTCTAGCACTTTTCTAGCGCCTGGGAATCTCGCAGAATGTGGATGTGGATGTGGATGTGGGGCTGATTGGATGTGGCTTTTTGGGCTTAGCCTTGCTACTACCGTGTGCGTCAAGCAATGGGGCCCTTTTAACATTTTCCCCTTCGCATCCGTCATGGATCTCGGAGTGGTTTTGCATCTTTAGATGTTATCTAGATCCGGAGCATTGCGCCATCTTAGGGTAGTAGGGATGGATGTGTATCTCCCGTGTTAGCCACGCAATATTGGTTCCGACCTTGGCCAATCTCCCTATCTGCAGACGATCGCGTCGTTCGACACAAGTGGCGCGTGAAGCAGCCGCCTGCTTTGGGCAAGCCTACATAATCTCAGTGTTGTCGAGGGAGGATGCATGTCCAGCTGAGGATGCACGTGAGCGAGCGAACGAATAGGCTTGCATTCCCCATCCCCTGCCCTCATCGCACCCTTCACCCAGCTTCGATACGCCACAAGGGCAAGCCACCGCGTGTACTCCGCAAATGCGTCGTTTATGTGTGTTAGACGCCCAATAAACAGGCGTGTACTGGTTGTTGCTTCTCAGCAACTCCACACTCACATTCGGGGTGCGCGATATCAACTCGAGAGCGGGAGAGTATTGTAATTGCAAGCACCACCAGAGCTCTTTCTTCGCACAAAGCTACGAGGACTACGCTATGCTGAATTTCTAGCCTGCAAGCTAGAAGGTTCGGACAGTCGAGATGGCGCAGCCGGTTGGCTTGGCGCGAATCATCAGGCGGAATCGGTAAGGGAGGGAGCGAAGGTTGTAGGGTTAGCGAGCTTGGGAGGGGGTGAGTGCAAGTAGGATGCGCACCCTTGTTGGGGTAAGAGACCCGCAAAACTCTAAATTCTACAGCCACGTTTCAGACGGGAACCTGATGGACGCGAAAAGCCATCGCCACTAGAGATGCAAGGCAGTCAAAGACGGGGGATTGAGTTCGCGTTTAGCAGCGGCCTTGGTCGGAATGGTGCGCGCGCACTGGCTGAACATCAGCTGATGTCTAAGAGCGCGGTGGAAGGATTGAAGCAAAGTTTGGTAGCGAGGTTTGGATTTCAGGAATGACGAACCGTCCATCTGTGACAGTTCGGCCGATTGCATTACTCTTTGGCTCCGGTACATGAGCTTGGATGGAGGATCCCGACGTGCCGGAAACCATCCGATCCGGCTGATGCAAGTCTGGTTGCGCAATTGCGGACGGGACATGGTCGTGACCCAGGATACCTGGGCTTGGGCTGCATATAGGACGACCCTTGGATCTGGTTGGAACTAGGCTTGCTTGCAGCCGTGTGGGTTGTTTACGAGTAAGACAGGTCTAGCTAAGGTCCCATGCCCTTGACCTGGGACCCGAGGACTCCATTCTTGGGTTTTTGTTGGTGACACCGCAGCTGAGCGGGCGATGCGGCGCGATAAAGATCGGTGGTTGCACAATAGCATGCATAGATCTGCCGCCTCGGGCCATGGCAGGCTGCACGGATACGGCACGAAAGAGGGAGGCCGTGAGAACGGGATTCAAGTGGGCGTGGTCGACAGTCGCAGGCCGGATAATTCCGCTGCCAACATTTGGATGCTGGAGATGATCAAGCAAGGCCGGTTACACGTACAGGAACCGTCACGTACGGTCTGGTACGGATGCTGCACACGATGGATGCGATGATGATCAACGTTCTGAGCAGCTATGTGTAGGGAATAAGCCACACAGACATCAGGCCCGTCCCGTCACAGGTCGCTCGTCTGCGAGGTTAGTTGGTTTCGCGCAAAGAAAGAGGTTTTTCGACTATTCTTCTGTTGGGACACTGACGTCGTCGGAACCGCTTCCCGAAGCGCTCCAAGTGTATTTGGGACATGTGGCGATTGAAATGGTGCCATAATATGGCACGACTGACTGCACCAGCGCCACGCATGCCGCCTTAGAGGCAGCCTTGCCCGGCCGAGTAACGACTGCGACAAGATGCATTAGAAGACGACTGCATGGACGGCGCACAGTATTGATACGCTAGGCTTGAGAGAAGCGAAAGCAAGGGCGGCATTGACGTGGTCACGTAGCCAATGTGCCCTAGGTAGACGAGACTAGACAGGCAAGATGGGGGGCTAATGTGGTGACTTGCCGGACGCGTAGCCAGCATATTTGGTTCCTCACCGAAACCTGAGGCCGATGCTGGAGAAAGTCTGGAAATGAAGTACGTTTTTGGACAAGGCACAACTGTCGCCGTCTCAGATATACGTGATCGCTGTTGCTGGACGTCAAATAACGTTCCTGCTAACCCCGTTCAAAGGCACGTTGCAGGTGGTGCGGCGCAATCTGATTCTTCCTCTCCACCCGCGCCCCTCCAAACCACCACGAGTCTACCCGTGGACATGCAATTCTTTACACATCTGGACACGACGCGTTGCACTCAGACAACAAGTCACTGCATCTGATCGCGCGCTCCGGTCTTTTCTCTCGTCGCGGCTGGCAGCTGGCGGCTTCTTAGCCTAGTGTATCCGACGTGCATCATTACCAATCTTTCCAAACCGACGCCGACAGTCGCTATCGTCCAATATCGGCGCCAAGCTTATCTCGAGTGGCTGAGAAAGAAGGCCAGGTACGAGCGCTAGCAGTCTCCATCTTGGTTTTAGCCGTGTAGCCTCACCTTGTGCGGCCGTCGTCTATGGAGCGGTGAGGCTGCTCGGAGGATTCTTGCTTTATCGAATAACGGGGGATGTGATGGATAGCGCAGCAGATCAGCTCTCAAGAGGAGCCTTCACTGCCCATCAGTATTTGCTGTTCAGCGTTTATCACGGAACTCGGGTCCGAGTTCCCTCCTTGCCCCGATACTGACAGCTTGACGCCGCAAGCGGTCACGTCGTGGTAGAGGAGGAAAAAAAAAGAAAAAAGGGAAGAAAAAGAAAAAAGGAAATGGCGCACGAGCAACCTTTCGTGAGTAGACATGTCGATGCAGCAGCCTGAAGGAGTGCATCACGGACTGTCTTTGGGTCTTTGGCCAATTCTCTCAGTTCATTTCTGCGAGCCCGAAGACCGGCAATGCAAACCCTGTGAATGACGGAAGCCATCACCAAATGATTCGCCCGTGCCGACAATGGCCTGTAGGTCTGCAAGACGCCGGATATGGACACAACAAGTGTTTAGCAGCTCTCGTGCATGGCCAGCACACCGGCATGAAACACACATCCACGGCCATGAGGCCACGATAGAGTTTGGGGGGCACGTGTCTCCGCCAGAATCCTACAGCAACAGTAGCAGTTTGGCAAATGAGCTCCAATGTGATATATCACTGCAGATAAACATGGTCCGTGGAGGTACTTCGGAAGCATCCTTCGCCAGCGTGCTTCGTTCACACTGCGGAGGATAGCAACAAGTCCCTGACCCCGGGCATGATCGACGATGTCGGGTCAGGTTATCCCCTCCCGCGACTCAACAAGCTGGCTGCTGGCTTGGATATCCACAGCGGACCCCTTCTCGAGGGCGCACAGTTGCGAGACGCCCGCGGCCCTCAGCTGTATTCATGGTGGTTGACCGGCGCTCCGTCTCTGAAGCGGCCCAGCGACAGGGCATGAGGCCCCTTGGCATGCTCGGACTAATTTTCATGATGCAGGGCTTCCACGTGCTGACCCTTTTAGCGCAGCCGGGGCCCAGGAGGCCTGAGCGCACTTTTTCCTGGCTGGTGCCACCCTAGCACCCTGGCTTCGCTTCACGTCGTCGCTGAATGAGCCCGCGCCATACGCACCTCAAACGTCACAGTTTGTCCGCGTCTGGTTGCCTGTCATCCCAAACTTCGCTACGGTCCGCAAACACGACCGGCTACCTGACTGGCATCCGACCATGGCGACATCACTACCCTCGCCCTTTCGTCTTATGCGTGGCCCATCTGAACCTTTCTCGGTGGGCCCCTCTCCCGAGCGCTCCAGTCCTCGTTTGCCCACCTGGTCGTCGACGTAAGGTGGCCCGAGGGGTGTTGCACAGGAATTCGGCTATGCCACCCTTAGTGGGGTGCAATTAATAGCCTAGAGCCTAGTAGTGTCTTTCCAGAACAGCCAGCTGCTGCTATCCAGATGCAGGGTGAGGCTCCACTAGCCCTTCTGCCACCGCCGTTGAGACTTTATTGTGTGCGAAGGGTCTTTACCATGTTGAGCTACCGAGGTTAAGTGTACGCACCGCTATGCCTTCGCGAAAGCCTGGATGTCACTAATATAGGAGCTAAGGTGAAACGATTTCCCCAGAACTCACGTTGTGTGGCTATCCACTCAGGGCCAGGTTCAGGATGCCAGCGCTAGTCTAGGGTCGGAGCATGGAACGCGGAAGACGCTATTCATCAGGTCCTGATAGCAAGTTATAGGCGCATGCCAGCCATGTCTTGTATCGCTCAGTCCTGTCCCTCTATCATTCTGTCTCGTCCATTTGGCATTGTCTTCTCATCTTAGTTCCCAAACAACACTGCCCTCCATTAACATCATCGCTCCTTTTCAGGGTCCAGAACACGGCTCGCTACTATAGTTCCCCTCGTCACAATCCCCTCTCGACTGACGCCCGGGACCACCTATCACCCACAGGCGCATACGTGATATTCCCAACGCTTGGACCGCGTTTGTTTTGGGACCCGCTGACATAGCAACCTCGATATCGCATATACTCTCACCGCCTCTCGCGGATCCTCGATGACTTCAATTCTCCACTACCGAGATCCCATTGCCTACAGGAGTGACTTCATGAGCACCTCCAGCTACCACTCGCCTCACATGGATCAGCAGAAGAGATCACCACCCTACGAGGGCCACTCGTCTGGCTCCGAGGCAAGGCAACTTACACCTGGTGCAAAGAAGCGACCATCGAGGGCTGGTACCCGCAGCGTCACGACGCTCACAGCTGCCCAGCTGGAAAGAAAGAGAGCAAACGACCGAGAAGCACAGCGCGCCATTCGCCAAAGAACAAAAGACCACATCGACACTCTTGAACGTCAAGTTCGTGATCTCACTGCCCAGTTGGAGAACAACTCTTCGACCAAGATGATGGACCTCATCAGAAGAAACGAGGAGCTCGAGCAAGAGAACGCAGTGCTTCGCGCACGCCTGTCGCATGCAGTTTCCGCTCTTGGTGTTCCAGAGCAAGGCGCAGGTATGTGATAATTTTCGTCTCCCCTCCAATGCACTGTCCACTTGTTCCACCAGTTAGCTGGTTGAGCCGTACCAATTGCTTTTTGGTGTTGCGGGCCGCAGCCGTCTAAGTGCAGGAAAACGTCCTTCTCGCAAACATGCTTATACTCGTTCCTTTTTGCTCATTTCCTACTATCTGGTTGGCCCGCTTGATTTGGCGACGTGCAGTAGCTGTAACGTTCGCTTTACTTTTACTGTCCAAGCGGGCGAAAACCGCAACTTTCCTCCTGAAAACGATGTGATTGTAGTGCATATTCGCTAACTCGGAAGAACAGGTGCGCCTTCGCCCAGTGATCGCGTTCAGATGCTTAGCCAGCCCCGAAGGATGTCAACAGGGACCGCGCGGAGCGCGCATTCTGTTCCCGAGATTGCAACGCCAGTCTCGCAATCGGGACATTGGCAACCGCAGCACACATACACGCAACATGTGTCTTCGCCGCACGTTGATACGCCACCGGCCATGGGTGAAGTCCAAGCGCCTCAGCATGAGGCTGTCCGCTGGAGCCCTCACCCTGGTCACCCGCAGCAACACCACCAAGTTTCTATGCCAGTACAGGATCCGTCGGTTCATGCAGTTGAGCAGCCAAATATGTCCTATCCGAGCCCATATGTCATGGAAAGCAACGCGCGAGCCATGTCATACCCTCTTGAGAACGCTTCCATGGTGACCTCACAGCCCATGCCCATGTCAGGATATGGTACGCCCACCTCGCATCCCTCACCTCACGCTTCAGAATACCAAAGGCACATAAGCGTCCCAATGCACCATCAGTCTGTCCAGGGCCAAGCTCCTGCTCAGCATCAGCAGCACCACACTTCGGCTCCGTATGGCTCATATCCAGTCGGCCCCCAACAAGGCTACCCTCCCCAGGTCAGCCACGCTGGCGAGATGCCCATGATGCACGCGCAACATGGCCAACCTCAAATGATTAATGAGCAAAGCCAGCACATCATGTACCAGTCATATCAGCCGAACATGAAGGTCGAGCATTGAGGATAACCCGACTCGTCCGACCATGTTCGCGATCCTTCGTGGCTGCAGACCGTTGGTCGGGGTGCCAGGTTCACGATCCTTCCTTTCCAGAGCCTCCACTTTCGAAACATGGCCAAGAAACGACCACACCGCAGTGAATAGGTTATTCCTCGTTCACAGCCAAGGCGTGTCACGAGATATGGCGACACGCGGCACCAGGCGGCGCAGCAACGATAGACTCTACTTTTCGGCGATATCACAAAAGTTCCGCAAGGGCGCTTCCGAATGCAGTATCTCAGGCCGCATTTCGAAGACGGCAAGCCGCGATTTCGCGGGAATTGGTAGGGACGACCATACCGCCATTCTTCGATTTTTGGCACACTAGGCCAAGGCAACGCATACCCATACCCATATGTTCACCGCATCATTGCGCGCCGTGCAGATACTCCCAAGCCCCGTTTCGGGCAATTTCGCAGCGGTCTTTCGGTGCCCCCACGATCGCATAAAAGACAATGAAACAGCGAGACGGAAAGCCCCACATGTGGCATGTGGGATCACCTCAGCATTCGCTGTCATACTAAGCTCCTTTCGCTTGGTACACTATACATGGTGCGCTCTTAGTGCCTGCCTGCCCTGGGACTAGCTCGATGGACAGTGAAGAGGTGGATCTGTTGATGGTTGTGGAAGCTTCTCAGAAGGCGGGAAATGACCAATGGAACATTCCGTGGACCCTCCGTTGGCTATAACCAAGGGGCGCATTTGTCGCGAGATTTGAGAGCGTTGGGTTTCTTCCTTCGGTTCTCGCTTCAGCTTCTGCGAGCGCCCGATAAACGAATCCCTGAACCAGTAATGCAACCGAGATTTCCCGACTTCCGACCGCCCGTCCCAGCATCCGCTGTCTGTGGAATGCGTGCGTGTGTATGTACGAGAAGGGCAGATGGGAGCAGGTTAGCCCCACAAGCGCCAGAAACACTGCTCAAAATTTCCTTCCATGGACAACCTAGTCTCAGCGCTGAAACATGGGACGCCAAATACACTCGAGCTATCGTCAACCGAACTCTGGTAACGACGCGCAATGTGATATCCACCATTCTACTATCGCTCTATCTCCGGCACTACTCGCCGGCAACTTCCCGCCGATGGGCACCAAAAGCGCCGAAACGCCGGGGGCCAAAAGAAAATTTTAGTGGCTTTTCACTTCTGGCACTCAGTTCGTCTGCCAAACCAAAGGTGTGGAGTCAATGCGTGGCTTCCCGCGGATCCGAATACATGGGCTCGGGCAGGCTTCCGTCCAATCGCAACTTGGGGTTTCAAGTCGGCCGTGCGTTTGCGTTCTTATCTACACTGGGCAGCGTTGCCGATGTATACCTTGCGAGGTGGGCATCAGCTCACCGCATCATCGTTGTTGGTGTGCAGTGGTGTGCTGGTTTGTCACACCGTATGAACGACGGGGGTTACACGCTGCAGAATAGCTGATGCGGCTCAGTTTCATTGTGGACTGCACTACGACCTCACGCCTGACCGATACTCGCGCGCCCTATCTCATCATGACGATTTTGCTGCTGCTGCTGTTGCCGCTTGTTGCGCGCGAATCTGTTTTAGTTCCTCTGGATACCATCGCTCTCCGACATCAGGATGACTCTTAATTCTGTTCATCAGTGTCGCTTCACCAAGATGTCCCCACCTGCCCTTGACAAAGGTGAATTCCACATCGTCCCTTCGCTGCTTCCTCGCCTCGTCTCTTAATTTGAGCACTTCTTCTGGCACGTCCACGGCTTCGAACTGCGCATCGTAGCTTACGCCCTGGAAGAAGGGTACTGAGTACCGCGCTCCTTCACCCTTGCGTGGACTGAGAACACGGTGTGTGGTTGAGGCGCAGACGCCGTCGGTCAGGGCCTCCATACCCTGACCTATAGCTACAACTAGGGTGCCGGGTATGGGTGCACAGTCTATCCATTCGCCTTTTGCGTTTTGTGCCTGCAGACCCAACTGGTCCGATGCTTGTAAAAGGTAGCTGGTTAGCATACTATCTTTGTGCGGCCCAACGCCTTGACGCTTGATCTCCCACTTTTTGCGGTCCATCTCGCTGGCTCCTTGCGGCAAGTCCAGTACGTTCACCTCAGGGTACTTCACTATCTTGAGCTTATGTTGTTGGTCTCGATCAAAGAAAATCTCAAACGCATTGGCTGGGAGGCCAATAGCTTCAGCGATGAGCGATGTGAACAACGTGGAGATGTGCGACATGCGGCGTATGAATTGTTCGTACACCGGTCGAAAGTCCGGCAGATACTCTGGCGATGGCCATTGATTTGGCGCGAGAAGATTGTGGTATAGTGGTGCATCGGGCCCTGGAACAACATGCGGTGTCGAGAGGTCGAGTTGCTCTCGATGGTCTGGATTGAAAGCCGTAGTCTCATTGTCGAGCTGTGAAGCAGAAGGAGCAGGTCAGCATGCGGATTCATTTGAACGAGTCGGAAATACCCAAAGCGAACAAAAACATCAAGGAGGGTGGTTTCTTTGCAAAGAGTTGGATTGTAATGGCAGCGGAATTGGGTTGTCGAAGTAACGGTTGCGAGTACACATTGTTGGGCGTCGTGTTTAAGAGATATACCCGGGCAATTTGTCTGTTTTGTTATTTCCCACGCAGGAGCAGTGTGGCGTTTTCTGCGATACATCTTTGGCTGGTTGTTTGTTGTTTCTTTTTATTTTACGTGTTATGGGCTCACGGCCGGTCTGTTTTACTTCTTGTACCATAGTTTCTTTTGTTTTCAAGGTCCAATTTTCAACTCTGGTGATGCATAGCGTATAGCGTAGCGTTTAGAGCTTAATACACCCCTCATCATATCGCCCATACATCTTTGCCTTTCAAATTTGTTGCTCCGTCATGATCATCCGGTACGCAAAGAAAGAAACAACGGGAAGCTAATAATATAAAATGGATTCAACTCACCCTACTCCATCCAAGGAAACTCTTCTCATTCTTCATCTCAATCTTTTCCTTCTCTCGCTGCGGCAACTTTTCGAAAAACTGGCCACACTCTCGTATCACGGCTTGGATCAGGTCGTCTGGCAAGCCGGTCTCGCTCAGATATAAAAACCCCACATGCAGCAGGGCGGAGCGCAGATCGGCGAGGAACTGTGGTTTCGTGCTGGGCGAGAGGGCGGCGCTTAGCGGGAGGATGGGTATGTGTGAGAATGTTTGCGTGTCTGGCATCGTGGTTGGGGTATTGGAGGAGCGTTTCGCGATAAGTAAAGTGTACGGATGAATGTGTGTATATCTTATAGAGGCGCGTGAGGTTTGCACAAACGACGACGATAACGATGCTGATGAAATTTTGCACCAGTCTAGTCGGGAACTCTTTGCTGTTGTCGTGGCTCTGAGATGCTGCGTGCTGCGGGGTAAAACAAGAACTGGGGGCGAGGGACCCTGAGGCTCCTCGAAACATCACCGTGTGGCGGGCGGGGTGAAGGATTCGCACCGAAACCCGTCTCCCCTCCCCGCCTTACTCTCTCCCACTAAGGCTCATCGGGGAGACGTCGGGTGGGTTGTTCTAATATTTTGCTTTCCAGACGAAAGCTAATCCGAGGGCTGTGAACTTCAAGCTGCCTATGAGAAGGAGGCTGATGGCGGCTTCGATGAGCATGGTTGCGAATGTGGTCAAGGTTTGGAAAGAGATGAAGGTGGCGGGTGAGCTTGATGCGAGAGTACTGATAAATAAGAGTTTGAGTGGAGAAATTTATCTCGTGTAGCGGCGAATTTGGGAGGAACAAGAAGAAGTAATAGACGAAGCTTCTCTTCGGGATTTTACGTGTTGTATTCTCCCCCAATCTCACTCTCTGCAAGCCCCTCGCAGCCCAACTACACCACACCGACAATAACGATAACACACACACACACAACGCACACATGTAACCACGGGTTCGCCATCCTTCCAAGATGCCGCATCTGACGTCTGGATTAGAAGAACAGAAGCGTGTTCCCAACACCTGCGATCGGTCGATCGATCGATTGTTTGGGGGTGAGTGGCCACGCGATCCACCTTGCTAACCGCAAAACCCTCGCCCGATTGCTCCAGTCCGGAGAAACTCTCTCCCCATGGGATTACAACAGCGCTAATATTGTTGGTCGCCCCGGTATTTCCGCTCGCTCGGCTTCCCCCCTTGGCACCTCACCCGTCTTTCAAAACAAGGCTGCAAGCGTAACGACGATTTTTGTGCCATGCCATGCTTATCTGGAGCTTATAGCAATGTTACAGTCAACAACAGCGTGAAAGATACGGTGAAAGGGCAGTGAGCTGGGTGGGAGCATGGTTGTGGATGCAGGGGAGGATTGATATGGCGAGATTACAGCAGATTAATAGGAGTGCGTAAGGCAGGTATGATGTGTATCACGCATACTGGTCTGCGTGATCAACGCCGCTGTACGGGGCTCGAGAAGGAATGAGGCTGGACTGCAGGTATACTGATTGGGAAAAGGCGTCATGTGTTAGCATCACTCGTGCGCTGGAAAGGATCAAAGCAAGTACTAGAGAATATACAGGGTTCCAAAGCGGGGTTTTTTTGTTCTAATGGCAAGGAGTGGAGCGTCGGTGAAGTCAATGTTCTAGTAGTATTAAGCCGAGGTTGAATTAGATAAGAGCCATTATTGAATACGGGCCTAATGATTATGATGGAGTAATAGATAGTAGCAAACCCCCACTTTATCTCTTCACCCGCCGCAGCGATTAGCGGAGATACGTCCCTATCACGTCCGACAACACGCCCTCTGCTCACTCACACACACACACACACACACACACACACACACACACACACACACACACACACACACACACACGTGCACACTGCCTTTCTCATCACATCCGTGCTAAGCGCCTTCAACCCATGGAACAAATTACCGTTGAACCTTTGCTATGAATCCCCCTTCCTCCTAGGGGCCACACGCAACGCCATCTCCGCTCCCAAAAATAAACCTTACTCCCCCCCGTCCCATCCGCTTCCGAATATTTGCCCCGTCCTAGACCGGTGACGTGCATACAACATGAAACAATCCGAGCTACTACCCGAGAACCTTGTCGATACCACACCTGTTTGCGGCATTTTCATACTTTTAAGAACCCCCATAGTTCGCGCATAATATTGTTTTCTTACCCTGGTTTTCTCGTATATCGGGCGCATGATAGTTTAGTAGAGAGCTAGTACAAGGAAGGCTAGGTAGGTAAGGGGGGTTGCTTGGAAACAATAGACGGCTATGAAAAAAAATCCTTGATACCCCCTCCCTTGTCCACCCCTTCTTATGAGAAATGCTCCGCGATCCATGGTCTTAGTATGTTACCACTCTGGCGCAATAAGGTTACACATTTCCCAAGAGTGGGGGCGAGGAATGGATGGATGGAGTGCTGACGTGGATGACGCGCACTTGACGCAGTAGGCCAAAGTAGTAAAGTAAGGAAGAAATTGTCATGTGAAGACGGCGGTAACTAGTAGCTCTGATCATGTTACGTACGCGTTGGACAGGAACAAAAAACGATCAAGTAGGTATGTTTGGGCGTCGCAGATCCGTCTTGCCAAGAGCCCAGACAGAAGGCTGCGCACACATACACACACACACACACACACACGTCGGAGAATAAACCACGTGTATTCGACCCCATTTTCTTTCCATGGGATGCCATGCAACTGAACCAGGGAACCAGAAAGAAAAGAAAAGAGAAATACTTCGAAGTTTCGGGGCAAGGGGGTAGGCATGGAAATCAGATTATTTGCACGGTGAGGAAGGCTTAACTGCCTGTGATGCTGCATCTAGGTACCTATAATACATGGGCGTCCTGCATGTTAGCATGTCGTGCCATGCGCGCCCTGGCCCCCTTTCTCACCGTCTTCTTCTCCTTGCCAACACCACTTGTTTCTTGTGTCATTCTCCCTGCCGCTTATGTGATGGCTATAAGTGGATAACAGCGGTGGATCGGATCACAGATCAGGCTGTAGCAAAAAGTCTGGGTGGTTTGGTATACGCAGATGAGAGCCGAACACAAAACATTGCGGCTTGTTAGAAATTTCGCAACTCTTGATTGAAGTAGTAAAGTTACTGTTGTTGTGTTGCACTTGTGAGAAAGAGGAACAGGAAGAAAGACGATGAAGCTAACCATCATTTTAACTAGCACTCTTTGAATCACGCTGGTAGCCTCATGTTGTGACTTCGTACCTCATGAAATCCATATGCATAGACCCCGCTGTTGGCAACTCTACCTCTTCTCCTGAGGATAGTATGCTGGTTGCCCCTCAAGCGACTGGCCTACACCAGTACGGTAGTTGGGCGGTGGTCCGCCGAACGAGATCTGACCGCCTGGAGCAGGAGTATTCGACTGGCTGGGAGGAGTAGTTTGGTTGGTAGCACCAAACTGCGGGTTCAAGTCGCTAGGCTCCACCACACCGCCATCACCACCTCCTACCATGACGGTTTGCTCATTGCCCTTCTTGTCCTTGACCTTCCCGACGACCATGCCCTTGGCCACAGACTTGATGATAGCCCTTCTGCTGACGCCAGTGACATCAATGTATACGAGGCCGACGTTCTTAATACCGCCAGCGATGTTGGTAGTGATTTGTCCTGCTTCGGCGCCGTACTTGTGTCCGACAGCAGCACTGGCAGCAGCTCCACCACTAGTCAGAAGCTGCTTGCCAGAGTGTGAAATGCCATCAGCAACGGTCGAAAAGGCGATTAGGCTCTTGTTCAAAAGACCGGGTTTGTAGGTTGTGTTGGGTGTGCCGTCGGGGTTCACACTCCTGGCGTTTGTCTTCTTGTGGCCTGCCATTCCTGCAGCCGCATTCTGGGCGTACTTTGTAAGTTGGCCGACGGTCTTGGCTGAGTAGCCGGCAACGCCAGTGGTCAAGGTGTTGATCTTGCGGACGCGCTCGTGGGTAGCGGGCTTGAAGACCATGGGCTTCTCGTTCGGCCTTGTCTTGTTCATGAAGCTCTCTGCGCCAGAGACCAGCATATTGCTAAGGTAGCTGGAGCCCGTGACAACGAGGCGGGATGCAGCGGCGGCGTTCTGGACAATGCCAGAGTCCTTGTATGCGGGATGGCGGGCCATGTCAAGGTAGTCTTCTTCGAGGGGTCGGATGTCGATGCGCTTGCCGTCTGGTGATACCACAATCTCGACGGGATCTTTATCTGTGTTAGCATAGGTGATGAGTGAGGTACGCGCGCAAATGACTTGGGTACAACTTACTCTTGGACCCTTGCTGCAGTGCCGGGTCGGCATGTATCTGCGCACCCTCGGCCAGCTCACCCACGATGCTGCCGTTCTCCTCGTCGATCAGTACCACTTCGCCATTCTTGCCAGTGCCTACGTAGCCCTCGCCGGGCTGGTAGTCCTGGGGGTTGTATGCCTTGACGTCACCCTTGCCCTGCCCATGTGAGGGCGCCTGGGCGCGCTCGAGGAAGGCTGTGCATTGCGCCAAGATGGTCTCAAAGGTATCGATGTCTTCTTGCGTGACCGAAGTAGAGCCCTTGCCAATTGGCGGGAACTCGATGCGCGTAAAGGCGCCGCTCTCGGGACCCAGGTCCCACCGTGGTATTAGGTAGCTTCGCGGCGGCTGGTGGTAGATTTGTGTGGTAGCGGGAAGCGGAAGGTCGAGCTCGGGAGGGAGGTTGAGGTGTAGGTAAAAGTCCTCTTCAGGCGCTTCGTTCTGGCCACGCGGGTTGCTGACGTCTGCAAAGGGCGAGTTGGTGGGCACCATCAACAGCGACAGTGTCTGCGGCCCCGAGGGCGTGAGGCAACTCTCCTCGCCCTGCTGGATGTGGTAGGCCTTGATGCCTCCGACCGTGTAGAGCAATCGAGGATCGCCATGGCCGCTCATGCTTGCGAGGGGCGTATTCGCCGCGTGGATGCTAGGGGCTGGTATATGGGAAGAGAGAAGCAGAGATGGATATTAGGCGACGTTTCTAGGAAGCAAATAAGAAAGAGGGGTATCGTCTATTTGCATGTACATGTGCAGAAGCCGCCACTGTTTTGTCGAATGCAAGCGATAGGGAATCCAGTGTCCAACCTGCTGCAAGTGGTATTGCGGCGCTTCTGGGCGGCTACGTCAGGATACTTGTCGCGTAGAGCTCTCCGTCGCCAACGAATCAACACATCTGTGGCTGTGCGACTGCGCCACGTTTGATTCTGCCCGCCACCACCGCCTCCGCACTTGTCTTTCCCTCTCAGCAACAGTAGGCGTCGATATCAGCATCAGAGAGCGTATGACTTCCACCCGCACACCTATATCCACTCGACTGTTTGATCCATGCGAAACCAGCAGGACATAGCCCCAACACTTTCAAATTTTTCTGCCTCTCCATCTCCTTCTGGCGTTCTCTCTCCATTACAGCAAGCTCTTCGTCGCGACGTCTTCTTTCTAGCACAGCTGCGATACGTGCTTGCTCCCTGATACGCCGTTCCTCTTCGTCAGCAGCCGCCTGCTCTGCCCGAATGAACTCCTTGATACGCTCTTCTTCCTCGCGCTTCTCTTCTTGCAAGCTACGAAATTCACGCTCTCTGGCAACCATGGCGTGCTTGTCCCGCTCGAGTTGCTCCCAATCTTCATCCGAAACCCCTGGGTCGCGCTTGGCTTTGAAGATGGATTCAAGAGCATCTTTGGGCTCGGCGACACCTTCTGCCTTCTTCTCTGTCGGCTTAGGTGCTTCTTCATGCTTGTCAGTTTTGATCGCTGCTGATGCCGGTGCCCGTGGAGGTTGCGAGCCAGTCTTTGTGGCAATATTCGGTGCTGATGTAGCTGGCGGCGCCGAGTCTTGTGTCTGTGATTGAGGTGTTGGTCGCAGAGGCAGACGGTTTCCGAAACGCCTTGCCCCTACGGCAGCGTTGCGTTGAGAGCGCTCATTCAGCATTTTTTCCATCTCGTCGACTATGATGTCCTCGGTCAACATGAGGCTGCTATTGGGAAGAACAGCCTGAGATATGAGTGCTTGGAACATGTTCTTAGCCAGGGACTTGATGTCGCGAGCATTGCCCCATGACTCCAGTGCCGATAGCCTCTCAAAAAGTTCCAAGCACCGTCGTTTTAGCTGTTCTGATGGCGGATCGATGACGCAGATGTCGAGTGGTGCTTTGTTCTTCATCTTTCCAAGAACCTTGGATAGAAGCTCTAAGCACGTCTCGGCTTCCAGATGTTTGAAGATGATCGTTTCTGGGAAACGACTAGTAAGGCCGGGATTCATGCTCATCAGCCGATCAATATCCTTGTCATAACCGGCTAGGATCACCACAAGCTTCTGGGCGAACTTCGGTTTGGTCAGGCAGTCGACCAACTCGTCCATGGCTTCCGTTGCAAAACCACCTTCAGCAAGTCGGTAAGCTTCGTCGACGAAAAGTACTTTCCCCATAGCCTTCTCCATGAGCTTTTGCACCTTTGGTCCAGTTTGACCGACGTACTGTCCAATCAGATCGGTGGCCGAGCATTCCTCCACCTTCGCCTGACTGAGGAAGCCCATGTCGTAGAATATCTTGCCCATCTTTGCTGCTGTAGTGGTCTTTCCGGTACCAGGTGGGCCTTTGAAGAGGAAATTGAAGGGTAGCTGTTCGCGAGGGTCCATTCCAAGGGCTTTCATATTGGCAGCAGTGGTTTGGTAGCCGTGAAATTGCTTGATCAGGCTCTCACAACCGATGACATCTTGGAAGATCGCCTGCAGGTTGGTCGCGGCGCGTTCACCTCGATCAAAGTCCGTATCAAAGTCAATGGCCTCAAACGTGCCAAATTGCTTGACCTTGCGCGCGGAGATGTGCTTTTGGTGCGATGACTTGGCACGGTTCAAAATGATATCGACCTCCCCAGCGTTTCCGAAGTTCGGGCGATTACGGGCACGTGCTACAACGTCCATCGCAACCTGTAAATGGGCATGTTAATACCATGTTAAAACAATTGCGTTGATACATACCTTCTTAGCCTGATCTGTCGCATCAAAACCAATATCTTTGAGTTTGAGGTCGAAGATTCGCCGTATCTCACTATCGTTGAAATCTTCAAAGACGAAAGCAGACTCAAGAGGGAAACGCCTCGCAAGACCAGGGTTGACGTCCCGGAACATCTCTTCCATCTGGTCTTTGTATCCCAACAGGAGTACGCACCGATCTTCCCCAGGCGTGCTCTGGATCTCAGCGACAATGGTGTCAATGACTGCAGCTTTGAAAGGATCTCCTGCCGCGCCACTAGCGAGCATGTAAGCCTCGTCTATGATGAGAACTTTGCCGATGGTCGATGCCAAAATGGCTTTTGTGTTGGCTTCTGAACCACCCAACACGTTGCCGACGAAGTCTGCCGGGTTCTTGACAACTACTTCGCCATTTGAAAGAAGCCCTATATCGGCTAGGACACGACCATATATTTTGGCCACGCTTGTCTTTCCTACATTCCACAAAGTCAGTCTTCGCTCAATCGTCGTATGCGTGGGAGTGTTGTTACCTGTCCCTGGAGAGCCGATGAAGCAGCGGTTCAACGAATATTGGATGATAGGCTTATCTTTCAGTTCCAGCTGATAGTTGGTCTGTATTCCGTCAATGAGAACTTGGACAGATTCTTTGACTGAGGCCAAGCCGATGAGCTTCTGGAGCTTTTTCCACGCAGAATTATTCTTCAGTACTGATGAAGGCTCTGGACCTATGAGGTCTTCTTTAGTCAACAAATTGTCGTCTGGCATCGCTCCAGATCTTCGCTCCTTGCGTATACGCCTCGCTTGGCGCTCTGTGATTTGTGCAATCTTGTTTTGCACTTCGCGCGCATTACCAAAGCCATCGCGACCCCGACCCCGCCCGATCCGTCGCGCCACTATGCGAACGTAGAGCCCGTTCTTGCCGTTCTCAATTTTCATATTTCCGTGGTACTTCTTGTCGATATACAAACAAAAGATTTGTTGTAGCTCGCTGTCTTCGTAGTCCTGAAACTCCATTCGGATAGGTATGCGGCTTGGAATGCCAGGGTTATGGGAGAAAAAGCCTTCCATTTGCTTGTGGTAGCCTGCTAGCACAAACACGACTTTGCCAGTCAGGTTCTCGATCTCTGCAAGCAGATAGTCCAACACTGCCTTGCCGCCAGGGCTGTTCCCAGATACCAGCTGATACGCTTCGTCGATAAAGAAGACGCCGCCACCTTCTTCTAGTATATTCTCGATGTGGGCTTTGCAAGTGGAAACGCCGTCGTTTGCGAGGGCTGACCCTGAACTTTCGATGAAGTGATCTCCAGGAAGAGCTCCAACGTTGACCATGAACTTTGCGTAACAACGAGCCACGGTTGTTTTACCTTTGAGAAGTTAGTAAATATTAATATGCACACATAGGAAACATACCAGTTCCTGGGTTCCCTAACAGCACTGCACCGAATCGCTCATCTTTTAGTGATACATTCTGGCGGACCATTGTATCGACTTTAGCTTTGATTGCAAGAAACTGCTGTTTGACAGATTCGAGTCCTAGTTCAGGTGAGCATATATTTATTGGTATCGCAAGCGAGCGTACCTATCATAGGTAATAGAGAGTCCAGTGCTTCATTCTCAGCACCTTCATACTTCTTTTGCCACTCCCAATCATCTTTCGCCTTGCTATCTTCCCAATCAGGCTCGTCCTCACTTTGATCGGAAGCAGTAGGTTCGGTGTTGGCTGCGGCCCCGTAGGATTGGCCTTTGGCCGTTTTGGGAGCCGTGGTGTCTTGCTGTGGTGTTGCAGTATTCTTTGGTGTCTTTGCTGAGCTTGTAGGTAATGAATACGATGAAGCTGATTGCTTTGCAGGACGTCTGATCTTCTCTTGTAGGTTGCGAAGGTCTCGTCTCTTCTGTTCGAGCGATTGCTGGCGATCATTCTCTTCGGCTTGGTTCCTCAGAACACGCTTCTTGTGTTCGATCTCGGCCTCGACCTCTGCCAGTTGTGCAGCGTACGCGCGTTGTTTTGCCTGGCGCTCCTCGTCCAGTTTGTGATCTCGTTGGCGCTTCTTTTCTCGTGCCCGCACTTCCGCTTCGCATTTCCGACAATGCGCTGCAGCCTTGTCATGGCATTTCCTTGTTGTGGTGTGTTTTTGGGGACATGTGGATGAGATTATGGCCTTGCACTCCATCTTTGAATGGTCCTGCAATTGATGGCATCTTTGAGGACAGGGGTGAACACCGCAGCTCAGTATCTTCCCACTGATCTGGTAAGTATTCAGTCAATGCCTTATTGGTTCAAACTTACCATGGCTCTGAGCAGCCTCCATCAGGGCATACTGAGCCGAACTGCTCTTTCTCCGACAAGAGCGCCGTCCTTTCCGGATGTTGTTCGCATCTGATAGGAAAACCGTCGTAGACATGCTTGTCTTGTTTCAACTTATCCATGAGCGGAACCCATACTTCTTTTCCTTTCCGGCTATTCATGAAAGTATTCGCGTTGCCAATCATGATGAGGGCATTGCGTGCTCGTGATAGTAAGACGTTGACGCGCTGGGGAGATGACATGAAACCAATATCGCCGGCTTCATTACTTCGCGTGAGGCAAGCAATGACTATGTCACTCTCTTCACCTTGGTAATTATCTAAAATAATGTCAATATCCCTAGGATCATGATGGATATCGGGCTTGTGGTTTAGCCTAACGGGAGGGTGTCGAGGTTGTGTATATGTCCAAAATGGTTTATTGCAAAAGGGGTGGGGGTAGTCGCTTACCGATTGTGGATATGCGAAGCTTACGCTTGGAGATGCTGGCCCCAGCTGATGTTGTCAGCCCTGCTTGTACCAAATCGTAGGAGTCTAGGTCGTTCAATATGGGGTCGTTGTCTTTGGACAGTGTGTTCATTAGTAGGTACAGTTGGCCAAGATAAGGCGTCAATACGACGATGTCATCTGTACCATAGCCCTGCTGACCAAGGTATCGCACGCATTTGAGAACCATCTCGGCTTCATATAGATTCTCTTTGCTGGATTTGGCACCATCATCGCGCCGGTCGGCGATTTGCATTGCGTTGAGCTCCGGGCATGAGTGAGATACAAACATGACGTTGTCTTGGAAACCCCGCAGTGCTGGCCGATCTTTGGTCTTTTCGGCATCTTCCAATTCTGGATAGGTAAGGAATTTTACCAGAGAAGAAATCTCAGGACGCATGCGGTGTTGTTGGATGAGTGTGGTATGTGGAACGCCGCTGAGTACGAGCCGCTCGAACAAAGACACATTGAGGTTGTAGCCATCACCTTTCTCTTCGGTCAAACCATAGTTGTTAACCTTTGGCCGCAGCTGTTTGTGATCACCGATGAGAATCAGTTGCTTTGATGATGGACTCAGAGCTGTCAGCACATGGCTCTCAAGAATTTCTCCAGCTTCCTCTACCAAGACGATGCCGGGCGCTGCCTTGTGGATCTCGTTCGTGTGCATCGCAGCCGCCGTAGTAGTGCATCCTATGACCCGCTTTTTGCCGAGCACATGGGAGATTTTCTCGCGAAACAAAGTGTCGATGCGAGCGCGGCATGTATTGTACTTGTCGACTAGAGTGGTGATATCGGCGATATGCTCGTCTAATATCGCTTTGTGCCACCGCAGCTGCTGTTCCCTTCGCGTTGATGGAGGTACTTGCCAGACATGAGGGTAATGCTGTGTTGCATTACTAACATATACTCCAGCATCTCTACCCCGGAGCCACCTCTCAACTAAATAATGTTTGTCAATGCGCTTGTTTCTCCTTCCTACGACCGCCATACCGTCGTCGCTTTCTGGGACGGCGAATGCATCGAAATATTCTGAATCCTCTGAAAACTCCAGGTAGTCGAGAAGGGCCTGATTATTGACTTGTGCATGAGCAAACTTCGAGACTTTGGCGAAAAGAGAGTCGTGATAGGACTCCGCCTGCAATTTTTGATTTTGAATCATCGTCCATGTTTGACTGCTCATTTTGTAGTCATTGGGTTGTTCCTTGATGCTCAATGCTCGAATAGCGGGGCTGGATTTGGAGCCAAGTCGCACAATAGAGCTAGCCGGGACCCCGGATTTTTGAATGTCCTCAAGGAATTGGTCCAGAGCGTGATTGGTGTAAGTCAAGATGAGTATGGTTTCTCGAGTATGATCGTGCAGTATCTTCGCAATGACTATGCGTCCTATTAATTTGGGACACGCGCCGAGAATGAGATTGGTACTTACGCGCACCTATGAAGCTTTTGCCAGTGCTGCTATGTGTTAATGTTGTACGCATCATTTTTCTAGAGACTGGGATAGAGATGTAGGGGGAACGAGCTTACCCAGGAGGGCCTTGTATCAGACTCACTCTCTTCATCAACCCGGTCAACAACGAATCTGCTTGAGCCCAATCCAAATTAATGGGATGTGTGCTCCCAACAATGTTTTGTAAGTCTTGGTCCCAGTCGCTGCGAATAGTGTTGACGATTTTCGTTGGCAGGATACTAGAGACGGCTTCAGCGGAATTTGGAGTAAGATCGAGGAGTTGATCCGCCAATGGCAACTCGGTCAGGGATTGAAGGCACTTTAGAATTGGCTCGTACGAAAAAACGGCGGTGTCCACTTGCACAAAGCTTAGGTCTGGAACTGTCATGCACGCCATCAGTGCCTTGCCAAACGATCCAGCGTCGGCCACTCGGAGTACGATAACAGAAGGCACTTGAGCAAGTAGGTCCACGTCACGGTCTACGGTCGCAAAAGCAATGAATTGGCGTCTGCTTATGAGGCAGCCGAGGGACTGGTGTTTCAACACATTCTTGTTCTGGTCGAGGTATTTCTTGCGATTGGCGACGTCCTTGATGCTGCGTAGTTGGGGAACATCATCTCGACAGCGAAGCCTCAGTGAGCAAGCTTTGCGTTTCACTTCTGGCCCGCAGTCAATACCGACGTATTCCATGTGTTCAAGGACTACTTTGCGTCGCCCTTTCTTCTGGGCAATAGCGATTTGAAAGTCGTTGCGCAATTCACCCAAGAGATCCTCGCGCAGCAGGCGAAACTGATTATCGAGATGAATTAGGCTGCGATTCTCCGGATCAGCTGAAGCAACAGCATCTGCGCGTCTGTAGAACGGTGGCTCATTAGAAGCAAGTTCATCTGGAGTGGGCAAGAGCTTGATCTTGCGATAATCTGCTGTGTCGTTGTCGTGCCTTCCGCCTGGACCGTCTATAGAGTCATTGGAGGTGTTATCCAAGACGTGCTTGATCTTGTGGCCGAGATTGCGGACTTCCAAAGAGTCTGCATCAAGGAGCGACTCATTGGCTGTGACGTGTTCGGCAACGCCTCGCACGTCTGGGATGTCCTCGGAGCGACTATGTAGCAGTTCGAGCAGCAGCCACACGAAGGCGTGCGTGCCATCCGGGGAGAGAAGGCGAGCATCATGTGCCTTCACGAGCGTGTCCCAAAACGTCGGCGGCTGCACAATCTGTTCGAGAACTCGCTGTTGGAATTCACCGCCATAAAGTTGCTTGACGGGTGACTGCGAGAGATAGAGGAGAACGGCAGACGCCGGGCCGTTGAGGAAAGCGCCGTCCCCAGAAAACCGGAAACTCTTAGCAACAGCCCCTAGCCCGGCGGGAGCTGCAACCAAACGCTCCACACACTTCGACGCATCCTCTTGAGAACACAATGCCTCTAGAAATCGATTACCATCAGCTGCTGTCTTGAGATCGCGATGGCCGTGAAGTACGGCGCTAAACAGCTTCGTCAACCCCACAGCCCGCTTCGCTGTAGCCTCTTGGTCCGCCATATTTGACTTGTGGTATTGTATAACAAAATGATATTCAAAGGTAATCTAGAAACTGCGTATTTTCCAAACCTCTCCACTGGGAAACATTGGTCCTTTTGAAGTACTACGATCAAGGTGGGGGAAAACGTTGCACAAGGTCCAGCGCGTACGAGACGCTTCATTGATAGCGGGCTATGCAAACGACTGGACGACAGTTGCTGGTCAACACGCAGCAAAGCGTACGATTTTGTCTGCCTGCATGCTCCGGTGAGCCCATGGCGGCCCTGGACGAATTGGAGCCTACCAGAGGTGTGTTGTGCCATCTGCATGTCGAGCAAACCACGCCGCAAAGGCTCAGCCTTGTCTAAGCAGCACTAACTATTTGAGTTCATCATGTCGCGCGGTTTTCGGCATAACTGCTCAGCCTCTAACTTGGCTCTAGACCTTATCTCAGACAGTGCCGCAATGTCCTCAATGACTTCATTTTCAGGTAACAGTAGGGGCGGCTTTGCCCCGCGGCGAGGTCGGGGTCGTGGTAGTAGGGTTCCTAATTTCAGCAAGCCCAAGGAACAGGCAAAGCCTGATATTAGCAAACACCCACTTGGGAAGCTTGTGAAGACCTTTCGTATCTCAGACCTGAACGCTGGATCAGGACAGGCATCGCCAGATACAGAGATATCCAACTGTCAATATGTCGCGTCTTACAATTGGCTCAATAGCCCAACACCTACCATCATTGTACCGGGTAAGCTCTTCGTCACCTACAAACACCCAACTATACTAAAATTTCTCAGGAAAACCTCCACAGTGGACGCCTCTGCAAACTCCGCAACGTTTGAATGAAGACAGCGGTCGTTATTTCCGCGATCCGAATGCTGCAAAGTACCCTGAATATCCTATGGCAGCTGTAGTACGTGCCATTCTGGAAACGCAGCCTGAATATCCAACTGCGGATATTGATCTTTTCGCCTGTGGTAGCACCCTCGGCAACCTCCTGCGTTTCGCTCGTGGCGTTGACAAAGCTTTTCGGTTTACAATCGAAATCATTCGAAATACCATCTTTTTCGTCCGCAAAGAGAACGATCCCAGAGAGATCATTGAGGGGATTCATGGCTTCGGGCATACCTTCCCAGAAGCCTATACCACATGGGAAGAAGATGTCAAAGGCTCTGACACTCATCAACGCATTGTGCGATACACTTTTGGGGGGTTGGAGTGTCTCGTACGCTTTGAGAGTGATGGATACATCAAAGACCCCTTGACGAGGGGCAAAGTGTCCGGGAATTCAGTAACAGAAGAGGATGATCTTGTCCAAGTACTGGAGGGTGTGGCCGTCAGAACATCGCCTGCTATCAAGGGTTGCACGCCCACCGATCTCACAGTCAAAGAGGGTGGCTCAGAAATCCCACAAGATTTCATCTTCGACTTAAAAACTCGCTCCGGAAAGTACAAGAAAGGTATCGACATGAGCGAGATATACCCTCAGCTGTGGCTCAAACAGATACCTAACTTTATCGTCGCATACCATGATGGAGCTGGTCTGTTCCAAGACATTCGAGTGCAAGACGTCAAGAACGGTATCCAAGCCTGGACGAGGGACAACGCGGATGGGATCCGTCGTTTTGCTGCACTTCTTAATAAGATCTTGGAAGTTGCAAAAAACAGTGAGGAATTGGTGTTAGATGTGTATTGTTCAGGAGCGGACCGTCTGGAGATCCGAGAACCATACGGATCTGTCCCAAACGCGTTGCCGACCGAGCCAAGAAGTTTCTGGAGGGGCAAGGGAGCGCATGCGCCCCTGACCCATGCAGACCTTATGGCACTTACGGATGATGGGGAACACCAGGCATATGGAAGCGATGATGTTGAGTACAGTGGCGACCACAAGTCAGAATACGCATTTGACGTTGACTCAGATGATGAGCCCGACTACACTGCTTGCTCGGCTCATGATTGTGGATATTGTGGAAAGTGCTCTTACTGAGATCCGATATCACACTTTACCATATTTGCTGTGCGCAATAGCGTGGAGGACAAATTACTGGACGACTCACAACTGGTTATGTGGACGTTCAACCCCGCATACAGTCAGATTGCGTGCGAAGCTACAATAGTATTACGCAAGGAAAGAGGATGAACCAATGAATATCAGGATATGCAATTTTCCCATTCCCTTAATACGGTAGTTCGACCATGGCAGATGGTTAGTTGTCGGCTCCATGCAAAGCGACGATACTCTTACGCCATATAAAACTCACGTCACCTTCTATTGTTTCAACTCATGGTGTATACTCACTCTCTTCGCAAATCGAGGATATTTTTGCTCGAATATAACAACATGATTACTTTTCTTGAACTGCCAGGAGGTGAGCAAGCACCCTAATCATGAAAGCACGCTTTCCACCGTATCTCACTTTACGATAGGTACGGCCATTCGTTTCGAAGCGATGGCCAATCCTATTCCCACCAGCTTCATCCGTGTAGCCACCGCGGCCTAAGATGCCATTAAACCTGCAGCTCCGGTGCATTTGCGTTCTCATGACGTTCGATTGCTCTACCAATCAACCATGCATAAAACAAGTCGCAAAGAACTTAGACAACGTGTAAACGAGTCTGAGAAGCGTCACTACAACCAGCACCCAAGGATAGAAGATCAATCGAAGGACACTGCCTGATAAGAGCAGGGTATGAAGCGTTTACTAGAGCAGTTGTGGGAAGAACTTGAGACCTTAGCCGAAAAGTTGACGCTGAACGCTGGACCTGGACCTGGAAAGCAGTGCTGAGGATCATGTCAAGACAAAGGAGAAGTAAGGCGATGCTAGTATACTCGCTGTAGAGTCGGTACTAAGGTGGACTAAAGACACTTTATATATGAAGCGATAGCCTATGTTCCCAATTACTCGTCATGCTTGTAGAGCTAGAGAGATGATTACGAAATGGGCCAATAAGGAACAACGCACATTTTACCAATTGCTTCAGACCATCGCTCACCAACTTTTTAACGAGCAGTATTGGATCCCGGGTACCTTTTACAGGAAATGGAACATCTCAGCAATGCCGAAGCGTGAGGCGGTATATTTTTCATCGGAACCTGCAGAGTCGCTTTCCATTCGCTAGTCCGCATCAATATCTAAGGGAAAAGCAAAACCGGAAATCTTCCGGTCTGCGTTGAGGTGAGAAGAACTCTGTGATGGTAGCTTTGGATGATATGTTGACACAAGCAACAGCTTTAGCTCCGATAGGTGGCACGCGACGTGAATGGACCGGTTCGGTAGCAGTGAACTGCCTTGTTCAAGCGTATACAGCGGTGACAAGGGGGCTCTTACAAGCTAGAGGATGCCGAAGTGCACGTTCAGTAATGACGACCTCTGCTAAGCTTCTCAATCTCTTTCTGAGCGAGCCGCGTGCCATTAACAGGACTGAATTTGTTTACGCTGATCTCACAAGGTCCTACTTCTTTGACTCCAGGAATCGCTTTGGATTTGTGATACTCAAAGTAGTCCATTGCAAAGATTCACGAGGACTTCTAGAGTTAAATGACCTCCGAGGGTCCATTTGACTTACTATACGCGCTTTAGTATGCCCCCAAAACCTGCGCGTACTTTGCGATGAGATCATTGGTGCGTAGCGAGGACGCCGGAGGGACGTGTGGCCAAAGGCAGAAGGCCATCTGTAAGGCGATAAGATCGAATGGTATTCTCCTAAAGATGAGCAGGACGTGTATGATAAAGGAAATGCAACTTGATAGAGAAAAATTCTGCATGTTATGCGCAGGTGCCGCCTTGGCGTCGTGTGAACTTGCTAGCCAGGTCGCAGATGGTGTAATTATGAAGTGGCTAACTTAGCGCGGGGCGCACGCGCAGAATGGCTCGCATACAGTGGTGACGGGCCATCCGAGCCGGATCGTCGATCGAGCCACCCCACCAACATAAGACGATAACAGAGATGAGACGGTAGAGCTACCCACAAACGCGACAATCGCGAGATTTTCTGGTGTAT
>LR132310.1:0-32352 GCA_900634815.1 Paradendryphiella salina | reverse complement strand
CTTCGGTGGCCGCTAGCTTAGTGAAGCTTTCTGAAGGCGATTCCGTGGCGCGCACGCTAGCACGCTTTCGAGGACACCAACGTCATGCCCGGTGTCCAGCCATCACGACACGTCGAACACGCGCAAAGACAAGGACGGTATTTCAATAAAAGACGAAAAGTAACCCATGAAATTCTCGGTCGCTCCCATGTGCAGCCTGTTACACCGGCAGAACGACCTTCATACCCATGTACTCGCGCGTGTGCATCAGTTTGCCGTCGATAATAGTCTGGTGCACACTAACACGGTTGTGCAACGTATCAGTCGGATCCGTCGCAGTTGCAATCTGTATCTCGCGCCTCTGACGGTTTGTAGGAGGAACTCCACCCGCGGAAGTTCGTTTCTTGAACTCTCTGTAAATCCCTTGCTCTTCGATGCAGCCTTCTCGTTGAATGAGGGGCGAGTCTAGACATAGTTATTAGCTGGTGAGTTTTGCGCTTTTGCGGCTTTTCCTGGACTCACCATAAGCAGGACACATTGGCATATCGCCAATCGAGCTGTTGAACAACACCAAGGAAAGCCTCTCCTGTTGCAACTGGTCGACGAGTGGCTTGTACACGCGATGGCGGGTAGCTTTGAAGTGACCTCCTGACACAATTTCGAAGGTATCCCCGATGTTGATGACGAGTGCCCCTGGCTTGTATGGCACATAGTACCATTGCTCGTCGCGGCCCCAGATCTGGAGGCAGGAGATTGGTACCGAGAAGAGCAGGGTAGTTAGACCAAAGTCGGTGTGACCATGCATCCGAAGACCCTTTGACGCTTCTTCGGTAGACTTCTGCACCGGGCGGAATAGTGCGTGACGGAAATAGCCTTCCCCTGTTGGACTATGATGGGACTGCACGTTCTCCCAAAGGTAGTCATCGGGTAATTCAAGGACCCGTGAGAACAGTGTGTGAAGTCTTCGGTTGACGAATTTTGTGAGGTAATTGCAAAAACCTTCTGTTTCATCCATAAAGGGATGGAGACATTTAGGGACGCGATCAAGGCTCTGCCCGTCAGGCTTGTACCAATTGAATTGCTCGATGCCATCTGGAGGGCCATGGTGTCGCTATGATGAACGCAAAGTCAGCAAACGCCTACTTGGTCCTTTCCCAGAAGATGGTGCCCACCTTGAACCGTATGGGTGCTTATACCCCGACCAAACGCCGGTCTCGGGATTGAAGAGTAAGCGTTGCTTGTCTTCCTCACTAATGTTGTTGTACAGATACTGCGCGAGCGCAAACTGTCGATGTAGCTACCAGTCGCAAGCTTGATTAGAGCTGGATTCTGAACCCAATTTACATCACAACTCACCTGCTCCAAACTGATACCATAGTTCTCTAAGAAAAGAAAGCCATCATCGCGGATGGCCTGTTTGACTTTTTCAACAAGACCATCGACAACAGCCGGGTCCTCCGAGTCCGTCAACGAAAGGTCAATGGACTTGAGCTGAGCAAAGTTGTGCGTCTCCTTTGTCGCTGGTGGCGGTATCCATACAGGTACGAAGGGCTTGCCAGGGAGATCCGCGGGAGGTGGGCTGAAAGGTGCTGCGGGTGCCATTGTATTTGTGTGAATGCTCCAAGAATAAGCCTGATAGCTACAGATGTCTTTCCCAATTGATGGCAAAGCTCCTTATATCTGCTGTTGTTTCGCACGGGAAAAGGGTATATGTTCGCGATTACGTCATGTGCTTACATCGAGCTCCGCCATAGCGCGAAGATGCATGGTGAATAGCTGGGGTGCACACCCTAACCAAATTCGCACAATCCTCTTCCGAAGATAAGACTGGTGGATCTGCCGCATCTACGGCAAGATATTTGACTCAGTGAGTCTGGTGGTGGAGAGGGAGGAGCTGAAGCTACAGGGACGATTAGCGTGGGAGGAGCTCCTCCCATCCCATGTGGGCCCAGGCCACCCCCAACCCGCACGCCGAAACCGATGAAGAACGTAGACCCGCTGGGCAACACAAGCAGATAGAAGTGCAAGTACAGTACGAGGATGCTACATAAGATAAGAAAGATGACTTCGCTATCATTTGCACAGTACTCACAACACCCATTCTACCTTTGTCGCTTCCCATTTCCAGACTAAACACAATCGTACCTATTCATCAGCAACAACACCAGTTCGAAGAAAAGCAAACATGTCTCGCCAGCTCATCTCCAGCGAGAAGTTTCCTCCAAAGCCTCACAATTCTATGCGAAATAACATTTTTTTTGTATGACAAAGACTGACAATGCCACCCCCAAGGCCCTACGGTCAAAGTTCCCGGCCTCGTCTTCCTAGCCGGTCAAACAGCCATTGGAGAGGTCAAGCAAGCCACAGTAAGCCTTTCCACACTTAACCCTCTCCCCTTTTTCATGAACGCAAAGATTGACAAGTCTACCAGCGTACCGTCCTTCAAAACCTCAAGGAAGTTCTCGAGCTGTCTGGCTCCTCACTCGAGCAAGTCGTCAAATACAACGTCTGCCTCGCGGATATGAAGGATTTTGCTGCTACGAACGAGGTGTACATTGAAGTGTTGCCCAAGCCGATGCCTTCGCGGTCGTGTTTACAGGCGCTGCCCCCGGGGGACGGGATGGTTATTGAGATTGAGCGTATTGCGCAGGCTTAAGGTATACAGGAAGGAGTTGTACAATTGGATAAGATGGAAACGTTAGAATAGACAAATACGACATCAATGAAACAAATCTGATTCAGTCTGCATCATATAGTTTTGGCAAAACGCTACTTCTAGGCTTTTGTGTGTATGCGGCTGATGTGCGGAATGCAAAAACATGCCTTCAAGTATGTCACATGCCAGTGTTATACCTAAAAGGACACTTTTCACTAGGAGTGGCTTCCACAATTTCATAACACAGGGTATGCAGAAGAAGACACACAAAAAGCCCACAGAGCAAGATGAAGAAGTAGTGTAAATTCAACACGCTGTTTCTATCGCTTGAGCATATGATACTCGTTGTACACTGCGCAGTACGCGGTATTTCTTGTAGACTAGAGCTCCATATAACCGGACGTGTTGTTTTTCCGAGGGATTGATGTAAGGGATTAGTAAGAAGAAAAGAAACATTGTTACTGTTCTATTTGTCTAATCTATTCCTAACCCAAACATCATTCCTACATCAACCCTTATAACATCATGACCTCGCAACCTCGAACTCAGAAATATACCAATTCTGAATCGCCTTCGTATCACCCGTAATAGCAACAGTATCATACTTCGCCCTTGCCTCCTTTGCCGCCGTACCGTTATTAACCATTCTACCAAACCACTTGCCATGTTTCTTGGCTGCCTTCTCAATTTCATCAATCGCCGCCACAAACTCCGGTTCATCGCCCCTCGCAGGCACGTAACCCAGCAGAGCCTGAGCAAGATCATTGGGGCCGATGAAGACGAGATCGACACCGGGTACAGCAGCGATGGCATCGACGTTCTCGACGCCAGCGCGCGTTTCTATTTGGATCATGGTGATGATGGTTTCATTGGCGGATTTCATGTATCCTGGGGTTGTGAGACCGTGGCCGATGGCGGGGAAGGCTGAGCCCTGGCCACGGACGCCCTGGGGTGGGAACTTTGAACTTGCGACTACTTGCTGCGCTTCCTCTGCTGTGTTGATCTGCGGTACCATGATTCCGTGTGCGCCCGTGTCGAGCGCGCGCTTGATGATGTCGTGCACGGGTCCGCGGATCTGGATGATGGGTGAGACGCCGAGGGCTGAGATGGCGGCTACTGAGTTGTGCATGGCGTCGTCGCCGATGTGACCATGTTCACAGTCGACGATTATGCCATCAAGCCCAGTCAAGGCGACTCATGTACCCCAGCTTTTGTGATAAGCGCCAGGCCTAGGCTACCGCTAGACAGGATCCGACGGATGATAGCAGGAATGCTCCTCCCATCCTTATCTCTGCCTTCAGGTCGAGCGTTGCGAAGGCGGCATGCTCTTGAGAGCACATAAGAGGGGGGAGAATATGGAAATGGGAACTTCATTACCACGATCGAGTGCTCCACGGGTTTCACAGAGAGCAGCGGTGCCCAGTCCTCCCAATTATCGCCAGAGCTGTCTCGAGAAGCTCATCACGATGCACGAAGCTACTATAGACGACGCCAAGAAGCAAGCTTCATGCGACACGGAGCTTGCCAAAACGACTACCACTGCTGAAGGCGAAGTCACTTTCGCCGTCAATGAGCAGATACCCGAAAGTCTACGCGCTCTCAGCCAAGCCGAACTGCAAGCAATGAACAAGAAGCTTGTGAGGAGGATCGAGCTGATTGTGCTCCCGATCATCGGCATTCTGTACATCCTCAACTACATCGACCGGCAGAATCTTGTTGCTGTGCCGTAATCATCTGGGGCTCCATCTCGGCAGCTACAGCAGCGGTCAAGACCTATGGTCAACTTCTGGCTGTGCGCGCAATTCTCGGTGTTGCGGAAGCAGTTTTCTTCCCGGGTGCCATCTACTATCTTAGCGCATGGTACACCAAGACTGAGCTCGGAAAGCGGATCGCCGCACTCTACATCGCACAACAATTCGGCAATGCCTTTGGCAGACTTTTCGCAGCGGCAATTTTCAACCTTGATGGAGCCCATGGAATACGCGGGTACGTAGTCCACAACCTGTGGATGTATGATTATAGACTGACATCCGCCTCACTTGACAGATGGCAGTGGTTATTTATAGTGGAAGGAGCAGCTACGGTGGGCATTGGTAGCGTATATGCATTCCTGATGCCAGAATTTCCACATAACAGCAACATCCTCATGTCGGTGCAGCGAGATCTTGCTGTATGGCGAATCGAACGCGAGGCCGGCGCGGCTGAAGGAACAGAGAATGAAAGTGTACTGAAAGGATTCGCAAAAGCTCTGGCCGATCCGAAGTTGTTGCTCCTCATCCTTTGCAACTTACTCTCACAAACGCAAGGTAGCATCGCGAACTACTTCCCGACCCTTATAGCCTCGCTCGGCTTTTCCGGTACCATGAGCCTGTTGCTCACAGCACCGCCATACATCCTCGCCGGCTTCGTTTACTACGGCTTGATGTGGTATTCAGACCGGAGAAACGCGGCTTATTCGATCATTCTCTTTTGCATCGCGATTGCTTGCGTCATGTATATCGTTCCGATGGCGACACTTAGCATTGGCGCGCGGTACTTCTCCATGATGATATTGCCTTTCGCATCAGTCGGCCCTCAGCTCCTCCTTTACAAGACGATCAACCTTCACCTCGCCCGGTCAGTGTCGAAGCGTGCGGCAGCATCGGCACTAGTAAACGCGCTCGGCGGTACATCCAACATTTGGGCTTCATATCTGTATTATGCGCCCCCGCAGTTTTACGCTGCCTTTGGGACGCTCATGGGCTGCGCTTTCTTGTTTGCGGCAACAATCACCGTGTACAGATGGCTCTTCTTGCGCGAAAACAGGCGTCTAGATTCAGGAGACCCTGTGGAGGTGACAAATGTAATGAAAGGCGGCGTAACGATGGAAATGGTGCAGCTTGGATGGCGTTACGAGATGCATTGAGGATTTGTAGGCAGATAGAGGTGTGGGGACGGAGGAAAGCGGTTAGCAGGTTGTGATGGTACTGGTAGGGTTACGTAAGCATACGCCGACGGCCAATGAATCCCTCTTTACTAGTGTGGCATTACTTTCACTAGAACCCGATAGCCGGATCCGTTGCCGACTTCACCATGCGTCCCCTTTTGACCATTCAGTGTTGTACGCGCCAATCGGGGGCTTGCAGATAAGCAGAGTTACCCTAGGGACGGCATCTAGTTTAGCTTCTCCACTGTCTTCAGGCGGGCGATAAGCGGGGATGGAGTTTGGGGTATGTATCGCTGGCAGGTGCACACGTCTGCACCCTGTCCTCACGTAGCGAACCCTACGCTTCCACCGTCATATCCATCTCCGTCGTCAGCCTTTCTAGCGATCTCACAGCATTTCAGCCGTTCCAGTGCTCAATATGTCAAAGCAGATTTACTCGACATGAGAACTTGAAGCGACATACAGCCGTTGACACCCGCACTTCAGATCAAGCGTCGCTATCTTGTCACATTTGTAAAGCAATATTTTCTCGGTCAGACTTGCGATCACGCCACCTAAAAAGGAAGCATCCAGACTTCGAGGCGCCACCTGCGAAGAAGCGGCGTCCGTCTGTCAGAGACCAGTCCTCATCACCAGCGGCCAGTCAAGATGATTCACAATGCCGAGGGCCCAACGAAAATGGCGTTAATACGATATCACAATGGCCGGCGGAACAATCCAGGCCACAACAAAATCAGAACGCGTTGGATATCTCCAACATAGATCCCAGTTCACTTCTCCTTGCTTCTCTTTTGCAGGCTCAAGGTGGAGTGAGCATGCCCCCTGTTTCCTACGACACGAGTCTTGTAAACTTCGACTTTGACCAATGGAGCCCGGATCCATTAATTTCCGTCTCTAATTTATCGCAAGCCCAGGAGAAATGGATTCCCTCAGCATTGCAACAAGAGCGAGGCTGCGACCTCTACTTCATCCACACCTCTAATTTCCTCCCATTTCTTCATCGGCCGACATTCGATATTGACCATGACCCTCGACACCTTCTATTAGGTATGCTCTGCCTCGGCTACCAACATGGCGATGATCCCGATCTAGACGAGAGCCCAGATACCGGCGCTGCTCTGTCAGTCCGGTGTTTCCACCAAGCACGCACTCTGATGGCAACTGAGGAGGAGAACCTGGACGAATCATCCCACGGCCTAGTAATGGTGTAGACTTACGTGCTGCTACAAATTTACGCCATGTTATACTCGGATGAGAAGGAATCAACCTATGGCCTGAAGACACATTCAAAAATCTGTTCCTTAGCCTGAGCAAGCGGTTTGATGCAACCCCTTGCCAGCGAAGCCACAGGAGCAACAACAGACCTAGAATCCCTATAGCGACACTTCATCCACGCCGAATTGCACAAGCGGACTCTATTTGCCATCCACTAAATCGACACACTATGGTACCAGTTCCTCTCCATTCCGCGCTCCCTCTCACATCTCGAGATAAAACACGACCTCCCCTGTCCAGAAACCTACTGGGATGCAAGTAACTCGGCGACATGGGCGCATCGCCAACTCATCGCCAAACAGCCCAAGTCGTCGATCCAATACCAAGATGCAGTGCGACGCGTCCTTGGGTCTGACGCGGATCTGAATACGATTCCTGCTTTCGATCCGTATGCCACGATCAATATAAGGCAGTTTCTTGTTTCGAGCGCGAGGGAGACATCGGGTTGGTCGACTATGACGGGGATATTGAGTATGGAGCGGCTGGGTCCGTTGCGGAAATCGCTTTTTGCCCTGTCCCCTCTTGTGCATTTGGGAAAGTCGGGATGCCACACCACCACCACCACCACCACCACCAACAACAACAACAATAACGATGACTTCGGCCCGCCACAGCAACACACAGTGTTGGCGGAAGCAACGTGGCAAGCTGCCATGATTGAAATGCAAATGTGGTCTCCGTCTCACACTGGAGGCATCGTGGGACGTAGCATCGATGCTGCTTTGTACCATCTCATTGAGTTGGCGCCGTCGTATGAGTTCCTATGCGAGGCGGATCTTTGTGAGAGTGTAAAGGAGAATGTGGGATGGTTTTTGCGTTATTTGGACCAGAAAGGTATGCCGGATGCTGAGGCGCCGTGGATAACGCTGTATGCGTGGAAAGCGTTTATGATTGCGTGGCAGTTGGTGAAGGCAGGAGTGAAGGGGGCGATGAGTGTTGTTGGGGTGGAGGATGGGGAGGCAGAGGGGGCGATGGAGTGGGCGAGGACTGTGTTTGGGAGGAGAAGGAGATGGAGAGTGGGAAAGAGTGTTTTGGCTTGTCTGGATAAGCTGGGTGATTAACTGACATGATTCATGCGAATATGTGCTTGTACATTCTCACGCATGGGGATATGTCCTACTTTGAAGACTGGGTTGTGAGGGATGCTGATATACAAAGTCCTACTCTCCCTGCATGCCCCAATACCCCACTCTCTGCGCCTTTGGTACCGTCATCTTGAAGTGTAGATCATCCTCGTCTTCGCCACTTCCGAGTGCGTCATCATCATCATCATCGTCACCGGCATTAAACTCCTCCTCATCACTGCCATGTCGATACTTGGATTGGTATAAGTTTCGATCGAACTCGTCGTCGTCGCTCATCTCGTCTTCGGGATAGTCGTTGGCATAGTAATCCTCAGCATTCTCGTCCTCGTCGTCGGTATCGAATTCTCTATCACTGACTTCTTCGTTGTCCCACCAGTCTACGTCCTCTTCGCTGATAACGAGGAGGCCTACGGTGCCGGTCGGGGCCGGTGCGTTTGGTATGACGGGCTCACGGATGTAATGGTCGTAGACGTATTCGCTGTCGATATCCATTACGTCGCCATGCATGGGTACATGATCGTGTGAGGCTAGCGCTGCGGCTTTTTCGGGATGCCGTTCTGCGAAACGTTTGGTGGGGGCCTTGGGCTTGTGCTTCGAGGGTGAAGGCAGAGGGATGTCTAGGTTGTCTACTTTGTCCACTTTTTCGACTTCTTTGGACAGGGCTTCCAGGTTCCGCAGATCGTTCTCCGAGGGCGCCGAGACTAGAGGTTTTCTTTGCGAGGCTGGCTTCGCTGTGGGATGCAATGCGCTGCCGGCGCCGGGTCTCTTCCGGGGTCGTGGGGTTGTGTCAGGCGCAGCTTCTCGCACGGGCAACTGGACTTGTGTACCCAGCAAGACATGGTTGTTTGGAGTCGACTGTTGTTCCTCGACAAAATGTCTTTTGGCGCCAATTCTGGATACGGGGTCGAGGCGAAATCGTCGCTGAAGGGTCGGCGTGGGCGGGGCTAGAGAGTGCTGCGTATCGTCACCAGGCTTTGTGAGCCGGCGAAAGAAGAATTGCTGGTCTGGCTCCGGTGCCGGGTCTGCATCGAGATTCTGGCTCTTTTGGCGCTTGACTTGATGATCGATTCGGAACGCGTCGACCGGGGCTTCGGTGCGTTTGCGCTTGACCGAGATGGTCTGAGGCGGCATATGCGACGACATGGTGGGTATGTGGGTAGGGCTGGAGAATGGGTAGTCAAGCAGGCGAATATTCTGGGGTAGAGTTGGTACAGCAGTACAGCGAATCGGAGGGGCAGCGCGGGGGTGGCTCCCGCGCGCGCTGCAGGCAGAGCCCCATGGTAGCGCCACGTCCGTCGGTGCTGGAAGGACCATCACCTGCCGTCACCGCTCGCGTCCCTTCACCCACGCGACACCATCACGAGCCCTACGAGTGTCGCCGTCGTCTGAATATGTCTGCGTGTCTTGCGTTGGCACAAACCCCGTTGCATCCCTTTTGAGGCCATTTTGTCCTGGAAGACGCGCATAGAGACGTCCGCAACTCCGCCGCAGACCCAAGAGAGCCGCACATGATGGAGCGCATACGCCAGATATTCGAGCGCGAAAACTCGGCGGCGTCGTATGAACCGCTACAAGGCGGTTCTGAGCGGCCTGATGGCGAGCACATTGATGCAGACGAGCAGCCCTTCTCATGGACCGACTATGCCGTCTTCACCCTGTTGGGAGTTGCCATGCTATGGGCCTGGTACGTTCGCATCCATTCAGCCAGCCACTTCCAGACGACTAACTCCAGCCTCAGGAACATGTTCCTAGCAGCAGCCCCTTACTTCCAGCGACGCTTCGAATCAAACGATAACCTCCTTCGCAACTTCCAGTCCGGTATCCTCTCAGTCTCCACCGTAGGCAACCTAGGCTCCATGATTGTCTTGACCAAGCTTCAGGCCCGTGCCAACTACCCCAGGCGGATCATTGTATCCCTCGCCCTCAACGCCGTCGTCTTCACCTTGCTTGCCATGTCCACAAAGCTATTCTTGAACGTGTCTGCGGGCGTCTACTTTGCCTTTCTCATGCTCATGGTACTGAGCGCTAGTCTGGCCACTGGCCTGTGTCAAAATGGCGTTTTCGCCTATGTTTCTGGCTTTGGAAGAGAAGAATACACCCAGGGAATCATGTCTGGTCAAGGTGTTGCCGGCGTCCTGCCCGCCATAACACAGATCATTTCTGTCCTCTCCGTACCGAAGAAGCATCATGCTGATGGAGCACCACAAGAGTCCAGCACATCAGCTTTCGTCTACTTCTTGACTGCCACTGGCGTCTGCATGGCAACGTTGGTAGCCTTCTTTCACCTCCTATCCCGCGATAGCTCCAAGCAACGCATGGCACGCACAGCCTACGATGAAGGGCCCGAGTACGACCCCAGCCATAGCGAACGTAAGAGCGTGCCATTGATGAGACTACTTGAAAAGCTCTTCTGGCTCGCGGGCGCCGTCTTCATCACCTTCGCAGTGACCATGTTCTTCCCGGTCTTCACGCCCCAGGTGCTAAGCGTACGAAACCCATCTGATGCATCTCGCCTTTTCCAGCCCGCGGCCTTTATCCCTCTGGGCTTCTTCTTTTGGAATATTGGTGATCTCATTGGCCGAGTGGGTCCTGCCCTACCCGCTCTACGCCTCACGCATCGACCACGGTTACTTTTCTTCCTCTCAATCGCGAGAATCTTGTTTATTCCTTTGTACTTGCTTTGCAACCTTGGCGGAAAGGGCGCTGCCATCAATTCTGACTTCTTCTATCTCTTTGTTGTACAGCTGTTCTTTGGCATGACAAATGGTTACCTGGGCAGCAACTGCATGATGGGTTTTGCAGAATGGGTTGAATCAGACGAACTCGAGGCTGCAGGAGGCTTCATGTCGCTGTGCCTTGTGAGTGGTCTGACAGTAGGAAGTTTCCTCAGTTTCTTTGCCGCCCAATCCTCCTGATCAGGAGTGATGAGGTGGAAGTAGCACAAGGTCAGTAGTTGAAGTCGTGTTCAAGGAAGTTGGCAAGTGGCATATCATCCACTGATTTTTCCGTTTCGGTCTTCGGTGTCTGAAGGTCGTTGCTACTTGCTCACACATACTTGTGATGATCCCAAAGCCATTGCTTTTTGGTGCTGCAAAATGGCAAGCATCTGATAACATCCCGTTTTTTTGTCACCCTGGGGCAGTCATGGAACCACGTTGTTGATTGATTGATTGATTGGTTGTGGTTTAACGCCCATTTGATCAGTCTCCCTGAGGACATGCAGGCGGGTACCGCCGAAGCATGGAATCACGTTAAAATACCCGCGTGGCACTCCGCGCCAAGGCCACCCGCGGACATCGGAAAAAGCCTCGGCTAAGCCATGGCGAACGTACTCACGAACTCCGATGCTATCCACCCCACCCTTGTTCTTCTACATCATTACCTGCAGTCACCCCCAACACAATTATCTTGGGCGTTGAGGAGTCGCCATATACAGAATGTCAGGATTAAGGATATTAGTACCCGTCAAGCGGGTCATTGACTATGCGGTACGTTTATTTCAACACTAGAATGCGACGAGACGTTTCCGATGCCATGACACGAGACATGCTCCAACAACGGCCATGCATAAGGGATAAGAGGAAGTACAGTTTTTAACAGCAACGAGTACTTACAACCCCATCAAGGTCAAACCCCGGGTAAACCGCGCGCAAACGGCCGTAGAAACCGCAAACGTAAAGCACAGCATGAACCCCTTCGACGAGCTCTCCATCGAAGAAGCAGTGCGCATACGCGAGAAGAAAGCACACCACGCCAATGCCCCCGCCGTAGATGAAATCGTCGCCTTCTCTGCGGGCGTCCCAAAATCGCAAGACATTCTCCGCACAGCCATGGCCATGGGCGCTGACCGCGGAATACACGTCGTGGTGGAAGAAAAAGACGCACTGGAGCCGCTGGGCGTAGCAAAGCTGCTCAGAAAAGTCGTCGACGAGCAAAAGAGCAACCTAGTCATCCTCGGCAAGCAAGCCATCGACGACGACGCGGGGCAAACAGGTCAAATGCTTGCGGGCCTGCTCAACTGGCCCCAAGCCACGCAGGCCTCCAAAGTCACAATCAACGACCAGTCTGTTGAAGTTGTCCAGGAAGTGGACGGCGGTGTCCAGACCATCAAAGCCAAGCTGCCAATGGTCATTACTACCGATCTGCGCCTCAATGAACCCCGCTATGCGAGTTTACCCAACATCATGAAGGCGAAGAAGAAGCAGCTCGAGAAGAAGAATTTGGCCGATTATGGGCTGGATACTGAAATTAGGCTTAAGACGCTCAAGGTTACGGAGCCGCCGCCACGAAAGGGGGGTGTTAAGGTTGAGGATGTGGATGGCATGGTTAGCAAGTTGAAGGAGTTGGGTGCTTTGTAAGAAGACTATGCGCATGTGTACAAAACAAAACAAAAACAAAGAAAAAACAAAGAACGTAGGGATAGAGCAACGTGATACAAGCATGATGATGGCTGGCTCCAGACGAATCTATGGACACGCAGCGACGAAAGGAGGTCAGCCATGTAATGTACAGGAATCTGATAGCTTGACAAACAGTTGGCATTACATTGCATCGCCCAGTCTCCAATCCTACTATTTCCGATCAAAAATCCCGCTCCCCACCCGCAACACCCTCAGCAAACTGCTCACAAGTCGTACAAAACCCAAATGTCCGACTCGCGTTATACTCCCAGCACATCTGCGCATACTCGGGCGTCGTCGTCCCAGCCCCATCCCCCAAAAGCACACAATCATACCCATGACTAAACGCATCCGTCAACGTACTCCCGACACACTGATCGGTATTGACGCCCGTGAAGAAAAGCGTTTGAATACCTTGCTCGTCCAGAAACGCCTTCAGCGGCGTCGTGGCGCCCCACAGCCCGCTCATCCTATTCTTGTGGACCCAGACATCGGGTTTGTGGGCTAGTTTGCTGCCTTCACTGTACATGGCGTCGAGGGGCGGGTAGAGCGCTGCGTTCCAGGTATCGCGCATGAGCAGTCTGCCTCCTTGGACTGTCTTGCCGGTGTCGGGCAAGGTTAGGGTGCCGCAGTCGGCGCCCATGCCGCAGTATACAGACTTGTATTCTTCACCGTGGCGATCTACACTTATGCTGCTTTTGTGGTGTGTGAAGGCCGAGTCCCCGGGCGGGAACTCGGTGTCTGCGGATATGGCGAAGAAGCCAAAGGGTCGTTTCACTGCTGGCGGCATCCCCTGAACCTCTTGCTCCGTGAGCCCCCAGTTTACCCAAATTATTCTAATGTCTGCTTTTCGAGCGGCGGGTATGGCGTGTTTGACTAGTTGCTCGTAGGCTGCATGTCCGGGACCTTTTGGATTTCGACCAAATGCTTCGGAGAGAAAGAAGTTTTGCATGTCGATGATGACAAGAGCAGACTTTAAAGGGTCAATGGTGATGGGTTGCGTTGACGTTTGGATCTTGTACGTCGGTCCTAAGATGGGCGAAATGTGACTGGAAGGATGCGTGAGGTCGAATCCAGATTGCGACGAATGCGACCAGAAGTTCAAAGGGGAGCCAATTAGGGCTTTGCGGGCGGGCTTGCTCGTAGTGGTGGAAGCCATGGTTGTTGTTGAAGATGTGGTCGGGTTGGAGATGAACACTCCTCTTCAGGTCCAGAAGCGTACAGACTCGGAATTATGTGAAGCCAGACAAGGCTGGAAAATGTAGATTTAAAGCCTCCAATTCCCCGGCCATTCTCAGAGTGCCAGATATGGAAGGCCAGTATCTCACTTGCCGAAGCGGGGTAAATCTGCGTAGTCCCGGAGATAGACGTTTGTCGAGGTTATTACCAAGATGGCTCCCCATCCCATGGGGAATGCAACGACTATTGTTTACCCTTGTCTTCGAGTGTCTAGATCCTTACCTGATCCCAGCCAGGCGTTTCCGCGCAAGTTGCACGAGTTGTGGCCACTGTTCTCTCTGATTGGCCGTGTTCGCAGGTTCAGATATTCGTCGCAGATAATCCTTTGCTTGCTCATGGTCTCCAACTGAGTCGTGATACTCTGCGAGCTGGAGCATTGAAGGCTTGTGGCCGATGTTAGATGCGGCCTGAAGCCACTCCCGAGCCAATGCTGCTGCGCTGCCGTGCCTCCATCTCAGCAACCAGTTCAGCGCTTTGCGTATGCTGCTATGTTCGAGTAATGGCGATTCTGTTTTGGCAACCTCCTGGTAGAAATCAGTAAGGTTGATCATGGCTTGTTCATGACCAGATGCTGCTGCTTTACTAGTATATCGCAGCCATTTCTCGCTAGTTCTAGGCTCGAAGGCTGCAAGTTCATAGTATGAAAGCGGGTCATCGCCTTCGAGGGCGCCCCTCTCAAAGTGCATCTTTGCTTCAGCCTGAATCTTCGGGTCCTTGTCGGCTTTCAGCAAGAAGCCAAGCGCGTTCCATGGGGCGATCAGAGATAGCTGCATTGGATGCCTGGATCCAGGATCAAATTTCAGACTGGAGGGCGTGATGGCTTCCAAATAGGTCTCTCTTGCCTTGAGACGTTGGCCCTCTTGCTCGAAGAAAAGACCTTTAAGGGTCAAGACCTCGGGTCCTAAAGCGGTATCCTTAGCCAGACTTTCCTGGTTGAAGCTTTCGAGCACGTTGCGATATTTTGGGATTTCCTGGCGTGGAAAAAGGCGTGCCAATTCTTGGACAGACTCATCACCTATTCCGCTAAGATAGACAGCCGTCAAGATATGCACAATGGCCAGAGGGTCCCCCGCTTGTGCACATCCTTGGAGAATCAGGCCGGAAGTAGGCTTGTGCTGACTTGGAGGAAGCTGAGCCCTCTTCGCTGGGTCGCTAATGTCAGGTATCTTGAAGGTGATGATTCCAAGGGATGCAATGTCTTCAAGCTTGACGTTATACTCTGGTGAGGTCAGTATTTAGAGCTACATTAGACTACCAATCTGAAACGCACTTTTGACTAGTCGCAGGACGTTATCACCGTGATCCATTTTGCTCTTGTGTGCAACGAAATCTTGATAGAGGCTTTGCGCTGTGCGGGGCTCCATGTTGAGGATGCCTTGCTGCTTGGTCATTGTGTAAAAGCCTAATCGACTGCGTTCATCAATATCAGCCCTGGCTCTTGGGCCGTCAAGTCTCTGCTTAGTAGCATAACTCTGGGAATGCAATTGGACGCCAGACGCTCGTTGATGTGAATATGATGCCAGCTTCGCAGTGCCATTGTGCTGGGTCACTTTGGCCAAGGGACGGGATTGGCAAAACAGACAAGCCTCGGGTCTGCCAATAGCTCTTGCTGAGCGCGGCACGATTCGGAGTGATGCCATGGCTGAACTGAGAGACGTACTATGGTAATCCGGCGGCGCATGTTGAGTATGGTGATGGCTGGTCTCGGAGGTCCGCAACGGCCGCGAAATCTTGGCGCGCCAGAATCTTTTTCCATGTCGCGAGGAAGGTTGCGAATCCAGAACGCACTTCCAGCCAACCACGACTGAAGCTATAGTACCACTGTCGCCATGGTCACCACCCGAGGAGGAACAGAGACGCCAGGCGCTCCGACGCCCACGCCGCGCAGCTCGACAAGAAAGCAAGCAGGAAAGCGAGAATTGGAGGCGCTAGAGACACCAACGCAGACGAAAAGGCAGAGGAAAGGTCCCGAGGCCACAGCGAAGAAGGGAGCTGCCAAGCAAGTCAGGTCACTGGACAGATCTGCAGACGAGCCTTCGCAAGACTCTGCAAACAACACCTCCGACACCATCGCTGCTGCTGCGCTTACAGAAGAGCCTCCCCAGACGCCCAAGCAGGGCGGTAAAGCCCGTCAAAAATCGAGCCCTCAAGTTGTCATCGGTAGAGCATCATCGGCCGGCTCTTCAAATACTGAAGGAAAGGACGATGATGTGCCGTCGACTGCACAAAACCCTGCTTTCTACACACCCGCACAAGCACCGGGCTCTGTGTATGCGACACCATATACCCACAAGCAGCCTGAGGGCTCGCCTACACCCAAGGCCAAAGCGATGAAGGACGAAACTCCATCGGCAGTAACGAAGAAGGGTAGAGGGCGCCCGAGGAAGATACCACAGAAGGAACTCGCCGACCTTGAACAAGAGATCCCGTCTTCCACCTACGAGAGCGAAATGGCACCCATACCCTCGCAAAACTCGATCCCCCCCTCAGCACAGCCCGAAAAGACACACATGCGCTTCGGCAGTGAAGAACCTACGCAGACGCAAGACTCGCCACCCGTGAGCAAACAGGGCAAGAAGCTGTTTGAAGCCTCTGAGTTCACGCCTGCACCATCCCAAGTCGACTCAGATGCCGATGCAAGCGACTCCGACGATGAAGCCCCCGAAGTAGTCACCACCGCCGCCGCCAGCTCAAAAGCCCTCGCCGCCCGCGCCGAAACCGAGCGCGCCCAAAAAGCCCAACAAGCAAAAGAGCAAGCCAAGCGACAAGCACGCGAGGAATTCCTCGCTGCTCAACAAGCCGCCAAGCGCGAACGAGAAGAGAAAAAGGCAAAGAAACTCGCCAAGAAAGCAGCAAAGGAAGCGAAAGCCTCTGCAGGCACCAACGATGACGACGACAACGAAGACGAACAAGTAGTAGAAGCACGCATGGAACTCGATACATCAAACGGTCTCCTCCCCGCCTCCCTCCTCGAAACAATCGACGACCAGCGCCCACCTACACCACCGCCCGCGCGCCGCGGCCAAACCGAAGAACAAAGGAGAAAGGAGAAACTGAACCAGCATATCAAGTTCCTCGAGCGCACCGATCAGCCAACCAAGGATATTAAGAAGGGGAAACTGAGTGTAGCGGTGCTAGCGCAACAGAATAAGGTGATGCCGCCCAAGTTGAACAGGCACACAAAGAATGTGCGTGAGCACTGGCTCAAGGGCAGGGAAGCAGAGAAGAAGAAAAAGCTTGTTGTTAGTGGTGGTGGCGGTGGAAAGGCGAGGTTTGGGAAGATGGAAAGGAGACCGCATGTCAGTCGAGGGTTCATGAGGAATGGAGACGACTAGACACGTTGGGTCACTATATTTGGAAATCATGCAGGACACGGCAGCCTTTGTGTTCACCTTTGAGATGAGTCGGAGCTGGAATCAACGCAGTAATAATGTAGGACACTGCAAAAAAGAAAACATATCCATCTTTGTGTGTCAGACATGAACGTCTACTATCTTTCCATGCTTTATTCATTCAATCATTCAATCATGTCATCCATATCTACCGCCGACCCGGCCTCTTCGGCTTCGCAAACCCCTTACTCTCTTCCTTCCTCTCCACCTTGAACTCATCCAGAATCACCTGCTCAGTAACCTCGTCAGGATTCGTCGCTTCGAGCTTCTTCCCCACTTTGAGCCCGCCATCGCCCTGTGCAAGACTAACCACATTGCCGCGACTCGCAGCGTACAACATGCGCTCCCTAATCTTTGCTGCGCTGGGACACGTTGAAATGAAGACAATCGACGCGTCCGGGTCATCGTGCCGGTAGAATGCGTACCGCGGCTCCTTGGGATCAATAGCCGACGCAATGGTAGACGGCGTAGCCGACGACGACGAAACTAGTTTCAGCGTCTCAGACGCTCCGTCCATGCGTAGTTGAACCAGGTTATCCGTCCCACCCTGACCCAATTTCTTCAGCGCGCCTGCAATCTCGTCGTCGGCGCGGATAGCCAGTTTACCGCCTTGCGCGAGGCCCTGGCCGCGTGTGCCTCTGCTCTCCAGCGCCTCGGCGGCTTTGATATCCTGCAGCGATTGCTCTTCGGCCGTGAGGGGGTTCTCAGACGCTGTATGCGCTACGTGCTTCTCCCATCCTGCGGGCGTGAGTTCAGACGCTTCGGTTGTGAAGACGCTTTCGGCAAAGTGTTCACCGCCTAGCTCGCGGATGAGCGTGAGACGCGTCGACGCGAAGAGCATCTTTTGTCGTACGGGCGCGGCGTTGGGCACGTATGTTACTGCTACGAGGCTCTTATCTGGGTCTGAGAGGCTGTCCGCGCGGCGGAGGAGGATGTACAGGGCGGCATTGTCTTTGATGTGGGCTTCGAGGTTTGATAGATCGTCGACAAAGGTGGATGCACTCGACGATATCGTGCTGGCCGGGACAATGGTTTCGTTTTGGATGGTTGCGAGGATACCGCGTTGGTTGGAGGAGGTTATGAGGCTCCCGAGAGCAGACTTGAGCTCTTGCGAAGCTGTTTGCACGTCGTTAGTGGGGCCTGTGAGGGGCATAGGCTCAGGGAGGGGTACCTGAGATGCCGGACTGCATCTTTGTCAAATTTTATCAAGCGCACAATTCTCCAAAATGGCGGGGTATTTAAATGACGGTGGTCGTGTGTCGGTAGATTGACAGTTTTGTATGTTTACGCTGACGTAGAATGGGTTGCATACGTGGGTGTGTGGGGCAGGCGGGCTGGACGGCTGATGTACTTGGCAGTCCCTGCTTCTGCCGTCCCGTCTTGTACCTGGCGATTGTCTACACGGACCGATTTTTTTTTTTTTGAATACGATATGATGTCCAGATACAGTTGATGCATCGATACGTGCTATAGAGGATAGTATCAATACCTGTCCGCCTTCAAACCTCTGCTACTCTTCGTATTGACCACCTGGGAGCATTTCCCGCCCCTTCTCCAACACGCCCTTTAGATATTCGTAGACAGTGAATGTGACAGCCTGGCCGGGAGCGACTCGCATGACGCGCGGTGTGATGCCCTTGTAAAAACTCCTTATGCCTTCTTGCTTCCACATGTCGCTACAAGAACTGTCAATTACTGTTCATAGTCCATACCTGTTGGATGACTTACTTCGCAATGACTGTGATCCGCTGGATAGCACTCTGGCCAGCCTCAGCGGGCGTTTTTTGCAATCTTGTCTTGATGGTGTCAATAGGCGCATTCGTGAATGGTCCAACGGCACCACTGATCAATCCGATTAAGCTCGTCTCATAACCGGGAAGATCATTGGTGCCATGGTACTTCTGCAGTTGCGCCCTGAGCTCGGAGTATGCCGTGAAGTTTGCCGCCTGATTCGTTCCCTGGCGTAGAGCAGTGAGCGACACGCCTCGCCATAATGCTCCTCCACCTTCTTCCTTCAGAACAGTATACATTGCATGAGCGGCGTTTCGGTACTTGGGCACATCGAGCGGGTCCGCCATGGAGTGGTGTTGCGCTTGTAGACGAATCTTCACCACTTCCATGGGGGTAACGACCAAGACTGCTTCGGTGACTCCGGCCGCGAGACCAGCTATAGGTCGTCAGTTCCTGGTCATACCCCAAATAGGTGTAGTAAAGCGTGTATGCATTGCGCATTTAAGAAGGCGAAAACTTACCCATGAATGTAGACTTGGACGTGACAGTTCCCTCCTTGTCTGCTAATAATTGCTTGTACCATTCGTAACTGGTGAATCGTATAGCCATCTTCGGGACGATTCCTGTAAGCACCGCGCCTAATCCTTTGTAGAGACCCAAAGCTGTTTCTCTCTTCACAATCTCGGTACCGGTAGTAATAAAGCCACGCTTCTTCGCCTGCAGTGTTGTGTCAGTATGTGCCTCGGGTGATGTGCTGGTCGCAGCGCAAGAGGGAAATGAAACGTACTCCTGGTACGCGAGCGCGTCTCGACAGTTGCATTCGGACTTTAATCGTATCTGAAACCGGATTAGATTCTTTGTGTGGCTCTTATTCTTGGGATACTAGTCGGACTTACCCAGAGGATGGCAAGCGAGCGCCTCCATCATACCAGCACCACCTCCAGCTACGCAAGCATGTCAGTTCTTGTCAATTGAGCCGCATACCTCCAACCTCGAGATCCTATAGCTTACCGATCAGATTGGTGGCCGCCGACGCAGGCTTCTTGCCGCCAGGCCCTTGTACCGACTTCGCAGACATGTTGTATGATATTGATGTTGATTTGCGCTCAAACAATAGTTGTAGGTGTGCGCAATCGGTCCAAAGGGTGTCCAATAACCAAGCACGTGGAGGTTATACGGAGCTACAAAGCTGGAAGAGCGAGCTGAGCCGTACCCAAAGTTTCGAAAAGGAAGCCGCAGCGCGTTCGGAGAGCCTCGGCTGCTAAGCTTAAAGACGACAAGGGAAGGAAAAGAGGTATCCAAAAGCAAGAGCTGTCAGACGGGGATATCAGGAAAGAAGTAACAAGAGCCTCAAAAAAGAAAAGAGAGGAATAGGAACTATGACTCAAGTAAGAGAGCGCAAGGAAATTCGTCAGTCATCATTCCTACCATCGCTGATCAGAAGCTACCCGCGGGTGCGAGGACAAACATCCATTTGCTCCGCCAGCCTCGGCCCTTGCGTGAGCCCAGGCCGGTTGTCTTAGTTTAGACTGGCACGCGTTCTTGTCTGGCATGACCTAGCCTAGCAGCTAATGGGGCTGCTTGGCATACCCCAGATTTCGCCTTGGGTGGACGAGCGGAAGTTACGATGTGCTGATGTCGTTCGGCCGGGGATCGGCTCCAGAAATTAAGTTGCCGAGTAGAAGGTTCCCCAGTTCCCCAAGCAATTGGCGGTTCATCATGACTGCTTTTGAGGTTGACAATACATCAGAACCTGAGGATATGAATGTTTTCGGGTTTCGCGTGTTTTCGGGCTGATGCGCTTTCACGAGCTCGCGTGCATGGCGGTGGGGTGGAGGATGAGGGGTGAATGATCGACATGTGAAAATGTGCGAGTATGACGTTTGAGGGGCAGCAGGGATTATTCCGATGCAGCCCTGTGCTTCCCGAAAGCAGCCGACGATGCACGTGCGCGAAGATAACTCGGAACAACGCGGGCAATTTCCTTGTCTTTCGTACAATGGTGTTTTGAAACTCTCATGAGCATGCATCTAGGCGCCGACAACCAAAAACGAAGATGGAAATGGGTATATTCTTGCTACATGACCGAAAACACCCCCATACCAAACCAATATCCTCAAAGAAACTTGACCTCGTTGAATAAGCTCGCCCTGACTTGCATCAGCGCCACCAGCTCTAGCACGAAGTTCTGCAGGATCACTACATTCGTAATGATATGTAACAGACTCGCTTCGCGGATGTCATCTTCCTCCGCCTGTTCAGCGCCGTCCGTCGCACCGTCAGAAGACTCCATTGGTGGCGGCTGGAATTTCGATAACATGACTTCGATTTCCTTTGATCCAGCCGCCCGTCGGAAGCGAATGCGTCTCTTCCCAAACTGGCTCATCCTGATGTGTGCTATACTAGCATCGACGTCGGACATGAGTGAAGGCTGTGGGTTGCTAACGTTTTGCACAGAGAGAGGAGACGAGGCTCGAGCAGGTGAGCCAACGAGTGTCTGACCACCATATCTAGAAGGAGCAGGAGATGTTGTTGGAGTGTTCCTGGAACCCGCAAGCGCTTCTTTCCTTCCTCTGGGAGACTGTGCTCGTGAAGGTGCCTTTGGTTGGTCTAGTACATGCTTTGGTATCTGCGGCGTCCATGATCCTACGGGCGTTTCGGATGGAGCTCTGGTTGGCCTGGATTGAGGTGTAGACATCTTTGATTCCTCTACTATGTCTTGGTGGAAGCGGAAAGCGTTTTTGCGATTAGCGACATGCTCGTCCCAATCTTTGATGTCGCTTCGGAGAGCATCGACTTGAGATTGTAGCTGCTGCAGGCATGCGAATATCTGGGGTGTCGCGGATGCATTCCAACTCGGACGCCTCTCAGCCTTAAACATGGCTCGCAGATTGTCGTTTGTGGTCGGATCGGGCTCCGCCCCATCGTCCTCGAAGTGGTAGTCGGCAGGGTCGACAGACAGCCACCCTTCCAAGCGTAGCTGAGAACACGTCCCGAGCGTGATAATTGCCTCGGTAAGTGCCAGATTCGTCTCAACATCGTTTGTGAGAAACCTCAATAACAAATCAATGAGGGTCTGGAACAGTGGGTCCTCGGGAACAAGTAGGTGTGGGTCAACATCCCGAGCCGAGGCTTCAGCTGAGTCGAAGTAGCCTTGGTTCTTCGCAGATGTTGCAGGTATACTAATAGTTTTCAATGAGCAGGGATGTGATTCGAGTGAGCTCAATACGTCTTTCAGGTAGCTGTCGTAGGCTTCATCAACACCTTCAAGACCGGCGAGATCGACGGCGATGTTGAGATATAACTCAAGTTCTTTGTTCAGAGATCCCACTGTCCTGTGATGATCTTTATGGTGGAGACTCATCACCTTTACGAGAGAACCCAGGGCGTATCCATGGCTTTTACTCATGATGACGGTTGTTAACTTGAGCGCCGCAATGACTGTTTGCGGGTTTCGGGAGGCCGTGCTACCTAGCACAAGATCGACCAGATTGAAGAGCGACGGATTGAGTTTGTCTTCATCTTTGTCGGTAGCGCTAAGAAGCATGAGCGATTGACGTCGCTTGACAGCGGCGGGTGAACGAGGTGTTGTCGAAGCCGTATAGTCCAGTAGCGCGAGTAGATACTGCAGCATCATATGCACAAGCTCCGGATGGTCCAGAGCGTCCAATATGTGACGAAGGTACGTGAGTACAGCGACGGAAGAGCCGCCATCAGCGTCGGATGATTCTAGCAGCGAGGGATACCTGTCAGATATTAGCTGAGTGCATACTGGCTCAAAGCAGCGGGAACGGACAAGAGCTGCTGAAGGAAGAGGGCCTGGAAGTGATCGATCAAGGTGACCCTGACGTCTATAGATCTGCAATGCTCCAGCACGTCCTGCCAGAACGCGAGGTAAGACAGAAACGTAAGAAGATGGCTCTGGAAGTCGGCACCGAAGAAGTTTTCCGCTTGCAGATTAGGCTGCATGTCGGTGTAGTCGGAGAGGGACAGGATAAGAGGCAATTCGTGGGGGGGATGCAGGATTGATAACTTTCTAGATGATGTCAGTATGGCTAGAAAAGCAAAGGGCGGGTTGCGTGCCTGCTCATCTGGCTGTAGAGTGCACCCAGTCCCGTGGCCATGAGCGTAGGAAGATCACTGTTCACTATCCACTGCTCCAGATCCATGGACCTAGACGCAGACTCGAAGATGTACAGTAACCCAGTGCGCGCAAAATCTCCGATACGGCCTTCGTGATGGACATGGTCGATGAGCTGGTAGCATAGCGGGAAGTCCTCCTTCTGCGTGATGCCTGCGAAGTCGGTCTTTTGGTTGGGTAGTCGCCCTTGGCTATCTGCGGAGGCCGTGGTGAACCAAACATGCAAGATCTCTGGCTGGAGCCTGATCTTTGCCGCGATCCCGAACAAAAGCTCCACGATGTCGGCTTCGATGTCTTCGCCAATGCCGATGCTGCCGGACCCGATTGTTCGGTCAATGAAGTTCATCAGCGACGCAGCGAAGACGTCATTCTCGAGAAAGTCTTCTTCTTCACTATCGATGAGGGCGTTGTAAAAGGCGACGGCGTCCCTGACGGTGCCTTCATCGTGCGCGGTAGCTGCTATCTTGGAGACTGCGGTGTATATCTGCTGGGCGGCGGCGAATTGGAGACACATGTGCGGAGCGGGCGAGCGGGACTCATCGCTGAGTATCGCCGTCAGGGCCTGGAAGCCGCGGCGGATGTTGCCCAGGGCTTCGCGGTCGCTGGCGAAGTTGGTCGACTTTTGCCATATTTGCTGCTGCCTGTCAGCTACCGCACGTGATCCTGAGGCCGTGTCTGCATACCAGGACTTGGTTGTAGCGCTGTCGGAAGCGTGTCAGCCGCTGCTGAGGGTTGTTTGGCGCGGCCTGCTTCTTCTTCTGGGACGAGCCGCCGAGTAGCCTCACCCACTGTAGCTCGTCAGCTTCAACATGGCCATCGCCTGGTGGGCCATACGCACGAAGTCCATTTGGTCTCTCAATCACCCCGCATTTAGGCGTACGTGGGGTGCAAGGGTGGAAAGGAGTGATGTCGACGCGGAGCGCGCCGTGATGGTGGAACGAGCTCAAAACCAATCGCGTTGCATCCTTCTCCGCAGCGTCTGAACCGCCATTCTTTCTTTTCCCCCTCCACCATTCCAATCCGCTTGCATATGTCTCTGCATGTGATTGATTGATTGCTTGATTGCTAGCATTCTTACTGAATTGCCGTCTTTGTCCACGTTTGCGCGAGTCGATCAGCGAACACGTGCCGCAGGCCAGCACACAAGTGAGGACGGACTGTGCTCGTTGCAATTTCAAGGAGCATGGAGCGCACCAAGCCCAGTCATAACGGAATGCAATACTGTCCAGGATCGAAAACAACAACAACATCAACAACAACATCAATATACCAGGGTCTACAGCACTGAAATAGCAAACATAGAAAATGGATATAAGACTAGACACCGCTAACTTCTACAGTACCAAAGACTACCTCCCCCTTCCCCTCATTCAAATGGCAGCCTCTTCATTCGACCATTTGACTTCCTTCTTGACATTATCACCATTCCATGTCGGCAATCCACTCATACCGACCATGAAATCCCTCCCCTTCAGCATCCAAACGAAGAAACTGGGCACTTTCCAGCCCATAATGGCGCCAACACCACCTCCGCTTCCGATTGGGACAATCATCGATTCCCTTGTATCGGCCTTGAACTCACGGTCTTTGCCCTTGGGCTTCTGATCAGGGAGCATGGAGTTGAAAGACAGCAAATCGCGCTTAAGATTGGTGGCGAGAACGGGTAGACCTTGGGCGATATCCCAGAAGTTGTTGCGCGAGTAGGAAGCGATATCGCCAAAAGCGTAGACGCGGGGCCCTGCTGCATCCACGCGAAGAGTCGAGTTGGTGACTAAATAGCCCTTGTCGTTCAAAAGCTGAATAGGAACCCAGGACGAGTTTGGCTGGACGCCATGAGCAGGAACGTAGAGGTCTGCTTCGAGTTCATCGCCGTTCTTGAGCGTCAATTTCGTGCGACCGTCCTTTGTCGGCGATGACTCGGTCACACGTGTGTTGTAGATGACTTTTACGCCGAGAGCGTTGAGCTTATGCTCTGCCGCTTTGGCAATGGCGGGGCGGAGGCCGGGCAGAAGCTTGTCGCCAGATGTAATCAGGGTGACTTCGGTCTTGGGATCCACCTTGCTGAACCATTCCGGCTTACCATTGCGATGCTCAGCGACTTCACCAGCGAACTCCACGGCGGTAGGTCCACCACCAACAATAACCATCTTCTTGGCCGAAGCGACCTTCTCGTTCGTAGAGCCAATCGAATCCAGAGTGCTTTGTGCATCTGCGCTCATAGAAAAGGCAGAATAATAAGTGCTGCTACCCGTCGCGACAATCAGGGCGTGGTAAGGCAAAGCTTCGTCCGCACTGTTTTTGTTGCTGCGATACAGGACTCGTCGCGCTGAGGGTTCCAGCCCGGTTGCCGAAGCCTCGATAAAGGTAAAGTCCTCCGGAGAATATTGCTTGAAGCCGTCGTGCAGATCGAACATGACTTTCTCGGACGCCATACGGCTGGTGGATGCTGCTACCCTAGGCGACGCGACCCGGAAGTACCAGTGGGATGCTGGCGAGATGGTATAGACATGGTATTTGGCGTCGTTCTTGGCCTTGAGAGCAGGCAGTATGTGTTTGAGGATGTAGTGCGTTGCCTGAAGACCAGCACTTGACGCGCCGAGCACGACTATGTTGCGTTGTTCGGACATTGGGGGTGTGATGCGGTGTAGTGTTGTTGTGCAAGGGAAGATAACAATGCTAGACTTTATGCTCAATTGTGATTAATGGGTATCTTGATGAAGAAATGCTAGTATGCAGAGAAGTGAGTGGACGCAAAGATGAGGATGCTGTGCGCTACATATACTTTGTACCTTCACCCGGCCGGAAGACCGACGACTTGAACGACGGACCAAAAACATCACATACCCCTGAGCCTAGACTGCCAGTATAAGATTGAGATCTAGCCATATCAGCGCAAAATTTGAGGAAAATGCCATGCTTGCGTCGTCCGTAACTGCATCGCAACAACAGAGAGGGTGTGGTTTGTAATACAGAAAAGGCCGACCACCGACCGGATGCGCAAAAATCCGAAGGATCCGGGAGCTCGTAAGCACGCTACCAGGCTGCCCACCGCTTTCATTGGCTAGCCTGCATATGCAAAATGTCGCGCGCTGGCGCAGCACTGGGCAAGGGGCCGTTTGCCGACGAAAAGAAATAATTCGAACGCCCGTCACAAGCCATCCGCCATGTTTGCCATGTAATCCAGCGCAAAATGCATCGCCGCAAGGGCCGCCACCCTCGCCAGAATGTCGCGCGAAATCTAAATTTTGGATAGTCTGAGTCGGACTCGACGGGCGCAATGTGACGGGCGCAATGTCCTTTCGTAGAGCGCAGCTTTGGGTGCGGAATTATTCCACGGAAATGGGCGCGCGCAACCTAGCCAGTCTCACTACCCAAGTATTTTCACCCACAGGTCGCTATCCTCGTCATCTTCCTCCTTACCTTCCTCCTCACTAATTTCTCCAAAGTAACGAGCCAGGCAATTGGGAGCGGACAGTGCAAGGCCAATGCCCGTCTGACGATATCGAGGCTAACGTTCGACTTTCCAAGCTTCTCCCGCGCTATAGAGACTTGGTCAGTGACGAAGAGCTTCCCGAAACTTCTCGGGTCCAACTGTATTCTTGTATACATCTCTCTCCGGGTGTTCAACGAGGTAACTTTCTCTACGAGTTCACGCTCGACAGACTCTATGGGTAAGTTGTCGACACACTTTCTCGATGAAATGTCTTCGGTTGCCTTGCTTCGTCGCTGGCCATTAAGAACCAAGCCATTGAGATCACCGAGGACATTGCGTTGAGCTAGATTACCCGATAGCGAGAACTGGCCCAGGTTACGCGAAGTGGCATTGAAATGCAACTGCGTGCAAAGAACACCGGAAGCTCAGAAAACCCAAGGGAGGATACACTAGTACACCAGCGGAGTGTGATGGTCTTCGGGCTATCTGGGTACTTTCAAAGGAGAAGGCAGCTCTTCTATACCCTTGAAGAATGACATTGCCTCATCCAGGACATGATCCTGAGATCGAAATCAACAAATCACGTTGGAATCCAAATCCGTACGCGCGTGGAGAGTCATCGCATCTTTCCCTCATCAAGCTGAAATCGAGCAAAGGGTGAAACTTGGGCTGCACCGACATTTGTTCATAGAACAAAAGGGGATATCCTCATTACCACCCTGTGTTGCGGCGGTAACAATGATCTATCGCCCCCACATATGCATTTCTAGGAAGCGATTTGAACTTATCCAGAAGTAAACAAACCATATCTTTATCACCCGATTCAGCTCCTGCCTGAATGGCTGCCGTGAGACCCATCCCAGCATTCGGTTGGTCGAGAACACCATAATCAACAAACTTTGTGACCATCGCTCTATGACCCCACCTGATGGCTTCAGCAAGCGGCGTGATTATAAATACGAAGTTAAACACATCTTCTGTCGAGCGAGGATCAATACCTGGAGGAAGTCTACGAGCATACGTATTGTCGTAGGTGTCATGACGGGATATGCCATGAATATCTACACCTGCTCGGATACACTTGAGAACCAAGGTTTCGTTGTTGCCACGTACTGCCTGGCACAAACACGCTATGTCTATTTGGCATCCTAATTCGAGAAGATAGTCGATGAAACTGACGTTGCCAATATAAAATGCGGGATTGAGAGTTTCCTGGAATGCTCTCTTGGTTTCACCAACAAGATTTGGTTTGGAAGAGCCACGACCCTGACACATCGTCTTGACTACAGCGGTCGCACGACCATGGTTAGGCAGTCTTATAGCGTGGTATAAAACTCCTATCAGGTCCAATACATCGTCGAGGGTGTTTGGAAGCTGAGAATGACGTATGTAAACGTCCACAAGCTCCTCATGTCTCCAAAACCTTTGTTGACTTAAGACGGAAGTTCCTACTCTGCCTCCAGCATTCAAGAGACATTGCAGAATATCGCACATAGCTGTCTTCGTATTCGCGTCCTCAATGATATCGTCGTCATCGGAACAAAGCAACCGATATGCTGGAGTATTAACACGATTCTCAGTTGTCGCTTTGTTTGGATCAGCCCCGTGACTTAAAAGTGTTTTTACGACCTCCAACCGCCGGAACTTGCATGCCAGACCAAGTGGCGTATATGAAAGCCTACCGAAGCGACAGTTTACTCGATTGGCATCAATACCTCTATTCAAGAGTGCATCTACGAGATCTGGTATGTTGGATTTGATGGCGATGGTCAAGAGACTTTGCTAAAGCGATGCCGCATATGGATGTGGTAGCGCGTTCAAGATGTCCTCCATCTGAGAAAGAGAGAACATCTTCACCTGCTCGAAGAGGGTATCAAATGCCGCATAATCAGAGCCGGCGAAGTTGTTCATAAGCAGAAACAGAATTTGCTTCAGTATGACGACATCAGCGGAGGCTTTTCGGAGTTCTTGGCGTGCCTCACTGGGGAGCAGATGCTTTGTCCGATTGAACGAAGAGGTAGCGATTGATTGGGTCGTCGCAAAGAGGCCTCTGAACTCGAGGAACAGCGACTGATTGAAATTCCCGAAAATTGAAGTGGTGTTGACTGGTATGGAGTTTCCACATGGTAGCACGCGTTCGGTAGATGTTTGCTCGAACCTCGATGTACTTGAAAGCACGACGTCAGCCTCGGTGTAGAACTGACTAGACGGAGTTTGTGGCAGTGAGGGCGCCTAGTGCCAAGCATCCGAGCTGAATACAGAATGAGAAGCAATATTGGCGGTAGAAGGAGCGGAGTGATTGACCAACAATCCGCTGTAGAGGGCGTTGAAGGTGCCTGGTCGAAAAAGTTCTAGGCCGGGTGCAGAATTAAAAAGCCCCGCAGAGCTATGTGTGTCTATCGAAGGTAAATTTTTTGGTTGTTCTGTGAGAGAGACCCTCGCGGACAACCCCTCTCGTTTCATCAGTTCGATTACACCGTTCTCTCCCATCAAGCTCTTGTTTTCCATCAGGTACAATTTATTGATTTTGTCTTTGTGTCTCTTCCACTTCTCATGGGATATTCTGGCATAGTTTGTTCTCGGCATGGCTTCTGTAAGGCTGAAGGCTGCGCCGTCCTCGCTTCACCGGTCTGCTCTACCTCGTTCTCTGATTCGAGCGATGGATGCTCGTATGCATAGATCGTAGCGTCAAGTGTGCAGTAAGCTGCACTTCATCTGTGTGCGAGCCATCTAAGAGGCCGAGATACCAACCAGAATCTGGAATTGGCGTTATGTGTTGGCTGTGGCGAAAACTGCATTCTGCCTCGAACGTCGCATGGACTGTCCATCATCGAATACAGACGAGCAGCTGTGAAGACTCGGACGACGCGATTGGAGGGCCGTGGGACAAACGGAGGCTATGGCGATGTGTGTTTTGAAAAGGTCCGATGCGCAAACAGGGCCAGGCAGCAACCTCTCGGAATGTCGGAACTTCGGAACCGATCACTCATTCTCACAGGTCGCTACCCATTTGGATAACAGAATCTGTTTTGCTGTACTTTGAAAAAGGCCAAACACCAGATTCCGGAAAATGTGCGCCACACTCGTCTCGTGTACTGTGCTCGTCAGCCACCTTACCACGAGGGCCACAACCAGATTCTGTATTTTAATTAGAAATATAAACGATAGGTGTAATCTTTAGCTGGTCTACAACGGCACCTACGAACGTGGGCCTTTATACACTTCCATCTCCCTGTCATAACCTCAATAAGTTGCCGCCATCCTTGGCTGTTGGCGATAATTCACGCTCTATCGTTTTGCAGCACATTCCGTCGTTTTGCAGAGTACAGCTCAACAATATGGCCAACTGGTCCCTTGAAGCGCGCATCGGCCTCGTCACTCTGTTCGTCCATCTCACCATACCCTTGCTGGCCTTTTTTGGCAGAGTCATATTCAAAAGATTACTCGCAAGACGACAAAGTGAGGCCTCTATCATCGCAGCGCTTTTAACAGTGGATTAACACATGTTCAGGAAACACCCAAGCGCTGCTTCCCTTCTATGGAGAATCAATCCCAAGAATGATCCCCTTACCGCGACATCGAACTCTTACGCTTTCCACCTATATATCGGTATTACAGGCGTGAATTGTTTTCCAGCCTTGGGAGGGTGAACGACATATAGGTTGGCTTCATCAAGGGAACTTGCGTAATTGCTTGTCGTCAGCATGGTTATGTCCACTGTGTATCTATCGAAGCATTATTCCTTCCAGTGCTCCATATCAAATGATATCTCCAGCTTATCTCTTCCCCACAAAGCGATGCTTATCCGCCAACACACCCCTCGCCATCTCCAACTGCTCGTCTGTTTGAACAACCAATGTCTTATACTTTGCGCTGCCTGCGCTAATGTTCGTGACTACATCCTCAGTCTCTGAGCCATTTTTCTTTTCGTCAACAGCAAAGCCCAGGCATCTGACGCCTTGCACTACTGCTTCTCTCAGCTTGCCGCCCTTTTCGCCAATCCCTCCCGCGAAAACAAGCGCATCGACCTTGCCATCCAGCTTTGTGAAGTACGCAGCAACATAGTTCAGGATGCGGTCTACGAAGATGTTGAAAGCAAGCTTGTCCTCGTATCGCTCGGAGGAGCTGATTTGGCCGAAATCCGTAGTGCCTGTCAGGCTCTTCCATCCACTCTTCTTGTTCAGAATTTCTTCCGCCTGGGTGATGTGAAGCTTTTCACTTGAGCTATGAGATGGCTTTCCTGCACTGTGGGTATAGTGGAACATCAAAGATGGGTCGATAGAACCTGAGCGTGTCGCGCCTGGTAGGCCGGCGAGGGGCGTCAGTCCCATGGTCGTATCCAGCGACTTTCCGTCCTTGATGCAACATGCGGATGCGCCGGAGCCGAGATGTAGCGCGATGATGTTGACTTGGTCTACTGGCTTCTCGAGGTGCTTGGCTACAGCATTGACGATGAATGAGTAACTGATGCCATGGAATCCGTACTTTCGGAGCTTGTTCTTTTGCGCAACTTCCTGATCAATGGGGTAGGTACATATGTGGACGGGTAGTGTGCTATGAAACGACGAGTCGAAGTATGCGATGTTTTTAGCATGCGGCAAGGCGTCCGCTACTGCCCGAACGATCGTAAGTGCGGGTGCATTGTGAAGTGGCGCCAGATCAGAGAGCTCCTCAATGTGATGATACGTCTCCTTATCGATGACCTGACTTCTTGGATAGTCGCCGCCATGTACAACACGATGACAAGTGAATCGGATGTCGTCCGTATGATTCAACTCCGTAAGGCCTTTATCGTTGGTCAGGTGGTCGAGGATGTATCGGAACCCGTCTTCTTGGGACTTGACATTCTCCAATTCTTTGCCTTTAATCTTTTCGTCGCCGCGCTCATATTTGAGCTTGGCAGGGGGCGCAGTCAAACCTTCAACTGTTGCTTCAGCCAGCTGTACTGGTACCAGAGTGTCGTTATCGGGTGTTTTGTATACGGAGATCTTGACGCTAGACGAGCCGGCATTGATCGAAAGGATAATTTCCGGCATAGTTGCAATTTGGGTAAGTGCGTCTAGGTAATTCGGAAGGCCTCTTGATAGCCCGTTTGGTAACGCCAACTGCAGTTACTGTCTCAAGTATTCAGCCGCAACCTCAGGCGCTTCAGTAGCGGGATGCAATGACGTCGATTCGAGAAAGGTAGAAAAACGCGGAGAGCAACCATGAACAGCTTTTCGTCCCGCAAAAGAAGACAATAATTCCACACAGGAGTATACGATACTAATCAGAGGAGTATTAGGTTTCGGATGTTGAGCTTGCAATGCGATGTTGTCACTCTAACTTAAGCGTCTAGCGTCAGGGTCGAATGATCGGAAGTCGCGGAGCTCTCGACCAACTATTTCTTTTTCCCGTTAAAACCTGCATTGTTACATCTTCCGTCATATTTGCGTTAGCTTTCGACGCGTTTCCACTAGCCAGATTCCCTATTACCCCATTCAGTGAGGCGCGTTCGCCGTGCCGGCGTTTGCGAGATAGACGGATATGACGTCATCACCGACCTTGACACGACATCCTTTCAATAACCATGGACTAGACTTTCACCGCAAGCGTCGATCGCACCGACGAAGCTTGTCGACTTTGAATAGATTACGGGTACAGAAGGTCCAGTATTTACCTGGGATGGGGTAGGTGATCAAGAACAGTTCTGACAATCGGGTTGGAATACAGCACCTTTACGAAATTGCGAGACATCTTATTTTATTCACGTGGCGCACCCGCTCTCACTAAAACGAAGCACAAGATGGATTTCTTTATCCATCAAATCGAACGAGAAGATCTCTCAACATCATATCCGACGCACCACCTGGAGACATGACCCCGCACTATATGCACGCCTTCAACTGCGGGGAAGCCCAGAGTAACGTAAAAGCCGCATACACATGCGACATGTAGTCTATAGCATGACATGAATGACCAGGCTTGATTTCATTCGCAGTATCTTTGCACCAGCCCCTCAACAAAAACAATGGCCGAACGACCAAGAACAGCATACATCACAGGTACCACCCCACCTATCCCATCATGTGCATCAACCCCCCACCCCCCTTAAT